>JAGXCT010034482.1:0-54175 GCA_022495035.1 Philopotamus ludificatus
CCCACCATATTCTCGAGATCTGGCACCTTCTGATTATTATTTGTTTCGTTCTCTATATTTTTTTAAGACGGTAAAACCTTCACTTTAAATGAGGAGGTAAAAAATCACTTGGATCGGATTTTTGCCAGCAAATAACAAAAAATTATGAGCGTGTAATCATGGTACTTCCAGAAAGATGGCAAAAGGTATTGGACCAGAATGAACCTGATATTTATGACTCAACCTAATGTATATATAAAACTGGACTACAAAGATTTTTTAATTATATGATTCTACTCCAGTAGTCCTTTGGTTGAGCCTACTTCTCTTAATGACGGATGACGATTTTATTTTATCATTTTTTATGTAATATTTTATTCGAGATTCTAGCTATCGACTTTCTCGTTCTGCTTCGCGTATCACAATCAGATCAGCCTTATTTTTAGACCCACTGCCGCCGATCAACGTTATATCATCGACGTAACGACGATTGGATAGCTGCTCCACACAACAAAGAACCGTTTCATATATAAAACTCGATCGTCAAAAATTTGATTTATTTCGATATCGGCATGGAGTTCGCTATTAATTAATACCAAGTTCTATTTCGGTGTCTGCCAAAACAAAAGCCCGGTATCGTGACACTTGTATTACTTTCGTTTTAATGAAACGCGGGTCTCTCTCTATGCAGGATTGAAATGTGTTGTCTACCCCCCGCTGTGTGAAATTCTTTGAATATTCACGTTCAATGAATTAATCCTGGAGTATGGAGTCATGGAATGCCATTTGATATTCCCCATCTATTTTTTTGTGTCGTTCGCATGAGTAATTGCAGGGAATGTCTGGAGCGTGTGACAATTTTCGGGTTGATTTTTTTTTTCGTTCCAATGATTGATGGTGCAGTTTTTATTTCAATATTCGATTATGCAGTATTCTTTGTTTTGTCCGGTGACATTCGTCAGTTTATCATCTCGTGTTGCTCTTATGTTGTTTTTTGTCATACGTTTGTTTGCATTCGGGTTCATACGCGATTCAACGACCCACGCGTTGTATTTAGGGAGATTCCATCAGTTTGACGGTGCTCGGCTCGGCACTGACTGTCCGTCCTATATATAGGACGGCTACGTGTCATAATCCATGCGGTAGTCATTACTGGAACCGTGCACAATGATGTCGTTTATGAAACTGTGTGTTTATTGTTGGTAGATACCCTGTGCGTGTGTATGTGTATCTATATTAGGCTCGTTAACTCAATCTCCCTGTCCGACATCAATTAATCCGATGTCAGTCACCAGGTTATGGGATGGTATCGCTAATACCAGCTAATATTATTATTGATGATGGCATAATATTATGATAGTGGAATAAGTCACATATTAAATATAGGCAACCCCGTTGATCGCAAGGGTAACGTTCTGAGCAAGATCGCGATTAGGAAAAAAATGCATTAAAATTTGCATGCTTAAAATATGCTTTACAGAACTCATTCCCTTGCGATCTTCGTCGATTTCTTTTAACAGCTTCGTTCAATGATTGTGAAGTGAAAGCGGCTTTTTAATGATCTCTCAGAAGTCCTTTCCTTGGGACATTTTATGTCAATCGATTTCTAGCAGCTCTTCATCAGTTAAGGGCTTGGTGTGAGATTTTTATTTAGGCTGAATATCATTTACATCAACCTTTGATGCTTCTGGAAATAGCTTAAGAACCAAAGTCTTACATTATTTTAGAATTTGTTGTAATAACTTTTTCCAAAGACCCTTCATACTCGACTGGATGATTTCGCATATGGCGCATTATTTTTTTTAAATTACATGTTTTTAATGTGGCTATAGGACCTTGATTTTTAGGGTGTATCTCCAAATACCACATCCATCTGATGTGGTATTTGGAGTATTTATTAAATGAAGGCTTTTTATATTCATATCTAAAAATTCAAGCGGGTTCGATAATTTCACACGTGGGTCACTGGGTGACCCGTTCGCCATCCCTGCTCTATACTATCGCGATATTTTTATTTTTGGGCAGCAGCAGTCTACAAATATATTTTTAGTGATCCAAGTCTTTACGCTTTATTCGTCAAAATTATTTTTTTATTAATTTTTAGAATAACCTTTTATGCCGCTGAGAAGAAGGGTTAAATCAGGGGTAAGAAATCGTTTTTACAACAGACCAGCTACAAATTTAAAAATGTTGTGCGCCCCGCATGTATGAAACTTATAGTAATAATAGAAACTCTGAGTGATGAACTCAAATTATCTCCTTATTAAAAAAATAATCAGGAATATGTTGATAAAGATTATCTAACCAATCCGTCACGGCGGCTCGAAACCATCCGCGTCGTCCGAATGGGGTCTATTTTCCATTATAAATGATAAAATCCAAGGATTTCAACTCAATATATTTAGAAAGTTTTAATATTTTTTTTCACCGGAACCGTGTTGTTGCATACCGTGTTATATGAGGGTTTCCTATTTATCAAAATATTAGCTGATATTTTTTCCATAGCATCTTGAATTTTATGCTCTACTTTTTGCAAAAGATCGTTATTTTGCATGTTTTTATCGATACGTTCTTTTCAAATATAAATGTTTATAAATATTTTTTATTAATAAAATATTTTACTACTTCTGCTCATTTGACCGATCCATCACGGTGACTCGAAACCAACCGCGTCGTCCGAATGGTGTCTATTTATAAGGGAAAATAGACCCTAAGAATTTCAAGTCCATTTTATCATCCTACTATTCGAAGGCACCACAGCTAATCATCGACACCGTAGACAAAGCTCAAATGACGTTTGCTTTTGAAAATTAATTTCGAAACGATCAGCTGGACCCGATCGTATACCTTCTTTCGTTCTAAAAGCATGTCAAGAGGAACTAACTGAGCCTCTTCGTCATATTTTCAACCTATCGATAAAGTCGTCCCAGTTTCCAGACTTGTGGAAACTTTCCAAAGTCACTCCCATATTAAAAAAGGAGATAAATCGAATATTACCAATACAGACCAGTGGCTGTTCTATCCGGACCTAGCAAATCGTTCGAGATAATTCTGCATAAATACATATTTCACCATATTGAAAGTAGAATTATAGGTCTAGGTCTTTCAAATGTTGTGTCTAAGTCATTTTATAAGGGGGACCAAGTCAACGTTATCAATAACAACATTGAAAAAGCGTTTGATAAAGTCGATCATGCGAGACTCATTTTGAAACTAGATAGTTTCGCTATCGATAATCTCGTACGCTTCTTCTCGAGTTACCTTTCAGAGAGGAAACAATATGAAATACGACTCTCAAACGTCGTATACATACAATACACCTTCCGGTTTTCCGCAGGGATCAAATTTAGGACCTTTATTATTTATTTTATTTATAAATGATATTCATAGTGTCCTTCACTGTAAATTCTCACTTTTCGCAGACGACTTAAAAATATTTCGATCTATTACTTCAGTGGAAGATGCCCTTTCGTTGCAGCTGGACATTGATTCTTTGCACGGTTGGTCAATACTAAATCGTCTTCCATTAAGTATTAAAAGTGTCAAACAATGACATTTTCTAGATCAAAAGAGCCCATCATATTTACCACAGTCTTGGGAGCGTAACTTCTAAGCAATCGTCTGTTAAAGATCTGGGTATTTTGTTTGATTCTAAGTTAAAATTTAGTTTACATGTATCGGACGTGTGTATGAGATCGTCAAGAATGTTGGGCTTCGTCTTGAGAAATTCTCACCACATACGTAGCACCTTAGTCATACGAGTGCTATTCGATGCATTGGTCCGGAGCTTGCTCGAATCAAGTTCCATTATATGGGCGCCTTATGACGCCTCGAATTCTCTCAGATTAGAGAAGATACAGAAGAAATTTCTTAGGTATCTCTACATGAGGGAGTTTGGATTCTACCCAAGTTTATACCCCAGCGCATGGGTACAGGGCTGCCTGGGTATGTAACCCTGGGAGAAGATCGATTTACTTGGCAGCACTTTCAGTTGGTTGGCGCACACATAACCCCTTGTACTGTGCGAGTTGTCCTTATGGCGCCACCACTACCATCGAACCCGTTCTACGTGCTTTTTTCCGCCAAAGGCGAGGACAGGCCACTCAGAACTCTCCGGTAGCCAGAGCTATTACTTTGCTCAACCATTTGGCCGAATATGTGGATATATTCGATGTCAAATATAGCCGTTTTGTTGATATCCTATATGAAATATTATAATTCTTTTCTTCAATTTATTGTAATATATGTTTATTATGTGTTATGCGTGTTATGCGTATTATGTGTTATGTGTATTTTAAATCCAACACTGGCGTATTATTATGTGTTCTCATGTATTATTATGTGTTATGCGTGATTGGCGAACTGGGTCATTCTGTAATGCCAATCACGCATTGTCTTTAAATAAATAAATAAATAAATAAAATAAATAAATAAAATAAAGTCCAAGATATTGATGAAATCTTCATCAAAAAAAAAATATTTCTTGGATTTTTTATATTTTGGATTTTTTAACTAATTAATGTGACGCGTAAATGACACGCACACCTGACGATGTCTCGTCGCACACTAAGGACGACACGTCCCCGATAAACCGGCCGCCGTGGCATGTGTCACTACTATACGTTTCACTCGCACTTGGCACATTATTACAGATGCGAGCGAAAAAAAACATTGCGCCCGTGGCTACAGAAGCGAATACTGTTTTTATTTTTTTCGCAATTGCGAGCAATAAAGTTAACGATTATTTTTTAGCCTTTTTTAAATAACTAGTTTATAATATGTAGGATTCATAATAAAATAATTATTCTAAATATACCCCATCGGCAGGTTAATAACAAATTTGGCATTGCTTCGTTGCCATTAATTGGTATACATTTGCTATCTATCATCAAAAAACGTTTGGTTGATAATATTCTTTACAAATTAAAAAAAAATATCGCATTATTACGAATCCGCACTCTACGGGGTCGCAATATGCTTTTATTGCATTTTATTTTTATTTAATTTCCAAAAATATAATTACGTCGACTTCAGCGTCAACAATTAAATATGTCTCAAAATAAATTGTTGTTTTTTTTTCATTCCCTTCTCGTCCCTCTGAAAAAAAAGGATAATCGTTTGTAAAACCCCACGAACACCGGTTATCTTGAGCCGGGGCTTATCTCATTTTTCCTTTTAGTGAAAAATTACGTCGGAAAAACTCTCCAAAAATGGCCCCCGGGTCCTAATCCATCGACTTTTGTGACGGAATCTAATTAACTTTAATAGCCAAAAAAAGAAACCTTTACGCAATCCTGGTCAATCGAAATAAAACCCTTATGAATGCTACGATATATTTAGATTATCCCTTCTTATACACAAAATTTTCTAGTGCGTGTATGTACAGCTTTATTACTATGTAAAAAAAATGGTCGTAATAATAATAAAAAAAATCTATGCAAATATTCTCATACATTTTTGGCAAAAACATTTTAGATTAAATAATCATACATTCAATTTATTTCTTTTTTTTATTAACGTTTCGTAAAAGTATCGTGTGTATAAAGCTAATATTGATCCTTCACCAGAAACTATCTATTATTTGATAGGGGTCCCGTCCTTGACATGTTTAGACCCCAAACATCAAACATGTGATTTGCGATAGCCAATGTATACAAAGAAAATATACTGAATTATCCGCGAACGTTACACGGTTCATTAATTTTTCGCGTAAATTTCCACAGCAATTAAGGGTTTCGGCATCGGAAAATTGTTGGACGTATCACGAAAAAAAATGTATACATTTTCCGGGCAAACACTTGCGATATTCCGCGAGGATTTTCCGGTCGAATGTGCAACGTGAAAGCATTTTAAATGTCGAACGTTTGATGGAATGGTGCGATTTTTTTAGCATAGAATTTATAATTATTTCATTTTTTTTAAATTTGTTTTATCTCAAGAAAACTTTAGACCTTTGTGTCATAAAAGGCATATCTAAAAATAGGACAACGATAGAATCGCTACTAGAGTCCTATCATTTATCGATCATTGAAGGGATGACTAACAAAAACGCTCTAAATGATGCTCTATCCCTTAATATTTTTTTAAAATCGGAGGAATATATCAAATGCTCAAGAAAAAGGATTAATTAAAATATAAACAATGATTATTCGACACCTAAAAAAACTGATTGCCTAAAAGAGGAGCGTTCTAAAGCGCTGATAAACTACAAAATCTTCAGTGGACAATCAGAAGCTAAAGCGATCGAGGATGTGAAAATAGCCTGACATTAAAAAAAATACTCTAACATACGGAGTTACTTGGAAAACTTGACCGCTACCGAATCTACGGATTACTCACTTTGAAAGGCTACTAAAAAATTAAAACAACCGCAGCAAAATAAAACACCAATTAGAGATTCTAATGGAGATTGGGCAAGAAACGACAAAGGAAAAGCCAGGGTCTTTGCTGAACATCTGGAAACGGTCATTAAATCACACGATGTTACCTTGAACTCAGCAGATGAGGCAGATATACTAAAGCTCCTCGAAGCACCTTACAAGATGAGCCCCCAAATTATTTATTTCTTATTAAATCAGGTGAAAATAATAATAAAAAGTGGCCAGAATCCAAAAAAGCCTCCAAGTTAAGACTTAATTACTCGAAAATTGTTAAAGGAATATACAGCTAATAACCTACATATGTAATGCTGTATCAAGCTACGATATTATCTGGATCAGTGGAAGTAGCTGAGATAATTATGATTCTAAAAATTGGCAAAGATCCAGAAAGACAGAGCCTTACATACTAATAAGTTTTTGAAAAGCTCTTTTTTATAAAAATAATATCATTCCAGAGCATCAATTCGGTTTTCGAGAGAGCTACTTAACTGTCGAAGAAAATCACAGAACTGTTGATAAAATAGTCGACGACCTGGAAGAAAAATGGAATATTAGGAAAAATCTTTCTAATTAAATTTCCACGTTAAGCAAAATGTAGAAAGAATCCCACTGTATTCTAATAAATCTGAAGTACCACAGGGAAGCGTAATTAGTCTAACCTAGATCTGAAAAATACTCATTGTTGGCTTAAGATGTGGAAAATTATACCAAATCAAACCAAGTTAGTTAATATAACTTTCGCCCTAAGAAAGGGAAGCTGTTCTCCTGTAAGCATCGATGATGAGTACTGCCCCAGACAATACTCAGACTCAGTAAAATACCTTTAGTATAAGTTTAGATCGCCATATTAAATTTAACTGATCCGTCACGGCGGCTCGAAATCAACGGAAGTGGTTCTATTTTGTATGAAAATTCATTCAAAGTCAATAATCGATAAGTTCTTCGACAATACCTTAACATTTGTTTTTAATTTCTGGATTTTTTTACTAAGAAATATGACGCTTAAGCAACGTGCAAACTTGCAAGTTCCGCCGTGACTGAGGCACGCTCTCGGCTCAGTGTGGCATGTCGTTTCTCCACTTGCACAGTACGATATTTTCTCTCGCTCGCACTTCCACATGCGCTATGATTTTTCTCGCTCATATCCGATATATGCGATAAAAACATCCTGCAAACAAACGCACCCGTGCTAATGGAAATAATATTGTACTTTTTTAATGATTATTTATATTTATTCTTTATACTTAGACTTTAGCACGACTAGGTTAAAAATATTTAATGAATAAGCGTAAGGAATTAGAAATAAAATTGTGAAATCTACACTGGCTCGGACCACACCCAGAATTATTCCTAAATAATAAACTGCTTATCTATGAATCCATATTACGTTCGATCTGGACATAAATAAATAAAACCTGAAAGTCTGAAAAATAATCTCAACAAACTGGAATCAAAACTGAGAGAGAAAATTTAAAAAAACGAAAAGGCGTTTAAAAAGTTACAAAACCCCTTATTGTAATAGTTTAGAGCTTGTGCTATTTAATTTAAAAAACTTATTTTTATGAATCACTCTGTATGTGTATTAATAATATAATGATCTATGTGTAAACCTAATATAGATAAAAGCTTTTGCGTTTAAGTGCATCTATTTTTGTCATTCTTACCTTAAGCATATAGATGCGTTTAAAATAATGAACTGTTGAAGTGAAAGTCGGTTCAACGCATTCTTCATATTTGCTCCGAAGATTTTAACATTTGGCGTCGATCCAGAAATTTAATAATAGATCGTTGGATCCATTATAGGATGATGATCTTCTAAATCTGTCGATTACATTTAATAATATAATCGAATGTATTTTTATATTTCAATTAAAATTGTATTTTTAAATATAAAAAAATAGTTAGAAAATTAAAAATATTTTTTTAAGCCTTTATTGTTTTATGCTAAGATGAATCAATTAATTTTTGTTGAATTAGTTTGACATTTATGATTTTCGCTGAAATAATGCGTTTATTTCCTGAAAATATTTTTTTTACGCTGTATTACGTCCATATATAATATTTTATGATTATAAACGATGCAATTATGAAAATTATGACTTTTGTATGCATAATTTGATTGATAAGATTGTATTTAGACACTATTCGGCTAAACACATTACATCTCGGCTCGTAATCGTAAATGTCTGGCTCGCTTCCAAATTTTATTTTCGATTCATTTTTTCTCGATTCTCGACATACTCTCGTTTTAAATCTCACATATAACTACAGAATTATTCTAGCTACTATTTTTTTTTTGCAAACATTACACGGACGTATCCACACTGATACGCTGTCGATATGGCGATATATAACTTATTTTTCGAGCACACTCTGCAAAAGTTACATTTCCAAATTTAAATTTTGCATTAAAAAGTGTTTCGAGTATCGTAAAAGTAGTACCGTAAAAAAATGAAACTGCTATGACCCCGGGTACATATTCGAAAGGGCCATAAAATTTATGGCCCCCTCCTAAATGTACACACATAAATACCGAGTATAAAAATCCCTACTATAACTTATTTCCATTTTAAATTGTGGTTCGAACGTTGAAAAATCGTATTTCATCCGATGCTAATCTCGATTACGATTTAAATAACATTCGAAGCTGATATATTTCTCTCTGCGACTTTATATTAATGTATGTATTTTTTTTTGTGTTTCAGCTGATCGTTTGCGGTGTAAATAATAAATAGTTTAAAATAATAATTAATTAATCGTTGTATTGTACATTCGGTAGTGTTAACAAAAATATGTTCGTTACATATCCGGTAGTGTGACTGTGTTTATCTGTAGTGAATCTTAAAATTAAATTAATAATAATATTCATAAAAATGTCTTCTGATAAATTTGGAGTTTTGACGAGGGGTTGGATCATGGCGATGGGGTTAATGTTCCTGATGCTGTGCAGTTTCGCCATGGCCGCTGCAGATAAAGGTATTTATTATTATTTTTATATGTATAGTAACCATCATTGCAATCTACTAAAATAAAAATTTAAAGTAAATTTTTAGAATATCTAAAATATTCCGTTATTCTGCAATTTTAAACAAAAAAATAGATGTATTTTGTGTAGTAGACACTCTATGTTTTTTACAATATTTAGAGGAAAAATACTTTAAAATAATGGTCACTCCTTTATTTTTTATAACAGATTGAAACTGGGTCGGCATTGAATCCACTAAGTTCGTTATTTTTTCTGCCCTTATCTCTTCATACTAGACCTTTGTTATTGATTTTATTAGTGAATTTATTTGGCATCTTTTTCTCTGTTAGCTTTTGTTTTTCATATTGTGACTTACATTTACCATAGAGTTAAAATCAAGTCTAAAACCTGGCCATGATAATGTGGAAGTATTAGGTTTTTTTTATTAAATCTTTGATCAGTAAAAATAAGAGAGAGAAATGGTAGATATTTTTTCCTAAAGCTTGCAGAATTGTCCTTAACCCTTTCAGTGCGGGGCGCATGACGTACATGCGCATACAAATCGTTCTAGGGTGCGGCCGCGTGTCGTACATGCGCGAGATTCTCTAAAACTTTAACTTGTTGTTACATGTAAACTAGACTGAGTTAAGTGATGGTGTTTGTTTTAAAAATCAGCTAATAAACACAGCTATCAATAAATATACAACATATCACAAGAAATTTATAGGAACCATGTAATATGTAAATATGAACAGTAACGATTCAAATCGCGCGTGGTGTCTCATTCAAATCTACGCAGTAGTATCGGTGACGTACCTTGGCTCAGGGGTTGTTAAGGGTGTTCCACGTACATTATGTTCCACATACACGTGTACGGATGTAATGGTATAAGAAAATTGCATTTCGCATTTTTGATTTTGATTCGCATTCCCATTTTTTTCTCACTTAATCTCTGTTTAAGCAATTGATATTTTGTTCGATTTATTATTACGAAAATAAAGCGAATCGAGTTTATTTTTTTAGTTGAGATGAAAGAACATATCTTAATCAACATGTTTGCATAAATCTCTTATAGCAAAATTGTCTAATATAGCGGTAAACGATAAATACAAATTTACCTCGCCAAAATAATAATTTGGTCCAAAACGGGCGCCGCACTCAGATGCAGAATAGTGTTTAGACCCGCCGCATTGAAAGGGTTAAAGATCCAATCGTTTATATAAAATAGGGGTTGATCTTTGGATAGAATAAGGCTCTCATTAATGATTATTTTATAAACTTGCATTGATAGTTCCATCGGCAAATACTAAATCAACTCCATAGTAAGAAATACATCTTCAAACCATTTTTCCTGCTGGATACTTCAACATTGGTCCGATGCATTTTTCGTCAAACTTTCATATAATTTTTTTCTTACATACCGAATGCCATGTGAGTCAAACAAGATCATTTTCCTCCTGTCCTCTTTGCATTTAATTTAGGAAAAATGGTTCTTTCGCCATTGATCTTGACATTAAATCATTTTCCATGAACCTTCTCCGTACTGTTGCGACACTGACTTCGATTTCTCAAACTCTAATGAACTCTGTTTTTATATCCACTGCAGTATTAAATTAGTTAGTTAAGCAGAACCTTTTTAAAAGACGATCTTCTTGAGCGGTTGACTTCAGCATTGGTCATTTTTCTGCTCAGTTTTTTGGTTTTTTTTTCATGAATTTCACGGATACTTACATAAGACGGATTTTATTATTTTTTTAAATGTACTTGATGAAATTTCACAATTTTAAATTGTGTAGAACAAGGATAGTCAACATTTTTATACGTATAGTCTATTTTGGGATGGCATGTGGCATACTTGGATAAGTTTGGAAAAAAATATGGAGTTAAATTTAACTGAATTCTGGATTCAAGGATTGTCAACAAGGAAAAAAAAGCTTATTAACCACATTATACCTTTTTAAAAAAATCAGTGAAGGTTAAGAAAAAAAAATACTTTGAATATATTAAAATACATAGACAATTTACTTTGATGTTGCATCTCCATCGACAGATATTAAATATAAAAGCTATTAGGTGTATTAAAGTTACTTGATATTGTAATATAAATTACGTGAATTATGAATATTGATGAGATCGTTGAGGTTGACGTCGCGAAACTAAATATTTGATTAAATTTTCGTAAGTAACAAACTGAGGTCTTCATTTTTCGAATTATTCAGACGATTTCTCTGTTTGTTCATAACATAATTAAAAACATTTAAGTATCAATCAATCTAATGTCATTCTCCGTAAATTTAAAAATCAGTAATTTTTTATTAGTCATAGGTTTTCATATCCATCTGTATATAAATTATATCTACTGTCTTCGTCATATATAAGTCTAACGATTCTCTTTAATAAACTATATCATCCAGTCATTCAAGGTCAAAATATCTTTAAATCGTTTTACCTTATTTAATTTAAATTCATTTGGATGGTTACTGAATCATTTATTCTCCACCGTAGTTATATCATCTTTTATAGATGATTATTAGGAAAACTGATGAATATTATGTATGTCAAAAAATACTTACCCTATGCTTAGGAAATTGATAATAGAATTAGAAGCTGTAAATTAATTTTATAAAATCTTTTAATAATATTAGCTGCATAAATAGGGCATGTTTTTATTATTAACAAAGATTGCTCTCATAATTATTAAGAAAATATACCAACCGATAAGTAAACTAGTTATGAATGCATTCAGTAAAGTTCCTCGGAATGGCAGCCGGTAGAATAATTTAGTATTACGGTAGTATGGAAGCCGAGAGTTGAAATAACGGAAAGTGGCTTCAGCATCGGACAAAACCTACCGCCCACCACAAAAGCTTGAATCGCCCTCTAGTGGGCGTCAAGGACCAGGTTGACTGCCATAGGTATTAAGCATGTCGAGACAAATATGACCAGAGGTGGAAAATATATTCTCGTTATATCAAGAAATTATTATCAAATTTATTTAAGAGGCGATTGGTTTGCAGATTTTATTATTTGTATCGAAGAATTGTTTATTGATGAGTTGACTGCAAAAAAATTAAACGAAACTCTCCAGCTCCCCAGTTTTAAAAATGATTCAAATGTGGAGCTCAAATATCAATGTAACTTGTGAAAAACTTTTGGACAGTATAAATACATTTATAAAGGATTTATGGAAAATTATCTGAAAATACGGATTTTTTTTAATACCAAAAACTATTTGAATTTTTTTCTGCTTATTATATGAATAAATTAACTACCTCCTTCAATGCTAATGTGAGTGAATTCGAATCAGCTATAAGGAAAGAGATTAGACATCGTCTAAAAGTGGATGGATTATAGTAAAGGTCCTTAACCTTTTTTATACATCGTGCCTCTTGGAAAAAATGATTTTCTTCATCGATCATTATGTATTTCCTTGGATAATTTAACGGATTTTTTTGCAAAAGATTTTATATTCAAAATTATAATATCTAAATTTATCCTAATCTTTATAACGGTCTATGTATCTACTTTTAATATCATCATTTTCAACTACTGAAAGCTGCATCAAATATTTATCAAGTATTAATATGATTTTCGATTAGTGAAAATGTTCTAATGTAACAAACTCGTTTGAAAGAGACTCGGGTTTTTCACTGTAATTTGTTTTTCTGATAAATAACATATATGCTTTTTTTTATTTAACCCCTTTTGGAAACCTTTGCCCCCCTCCCCCAAAGGCTTACAATTATATATTATTTTTTTTTTAATTATTTATTTAAAGACAATGCGTGATTGGCATTACAGAATGACCCAGTTCGCCAAATCACGCATAACATATAATAATACATGAGAAAAATATATAACACAACAACAACATATATTACAATAAATTGAAGAAAAGAATTATAAAATTTCATATAGGATATCAACAAAACGGCTATATTTGACATCGAATATATCCACATATTTGGCCAAATGGTTGAGCAAAGTAATAGCTCATAATTATAATGAACTATATGCTTTTAATGCGCACATGTTTTCATTTACGCGATTTTTATATCTCAGATTCTAGATTGTTTAAGTCGCTTTTTGCATGAAAAGCTCTTGAATAGTTATTTAGTGAGATATTTATAAACCGGGCGCAGTGTATGTATTTTTTTTTTAAATAATATGGAAAAAAGTTTTAACGATACACGGGAATATAATTTTCCGCGAGTTTTTCCCCTCGTTTCGCAGTTTTCCGTGGAAACTCGCCCACTAGTAACGGCGCTTTTCTAACTTTCGCCCTATTTAATTGCACTTATGGTCGGATGGAAAGTGTTCACGTTTTTTTCAAAGTGATCGTTATTTTTTTCCGCCACTGAAACACACACACACACATCAATCGCGATTTTTTCCGGGGTTTATTCGGAAAATGTGAAAAATGAAAATTTAATTCGAGCGGACGGTTAGTGCATAACATCTTGACGTAACGAGCGTTGCAATAAAATAAAAATGAAACGGCCCGACGCCGGGTCAGTGATTTTCAGTCTCTACAGGTGAATATATCTGAAAGTGTTCATGATTTTTATTATTTTGTTTACTGTATAATACAAGTTTCGTGCTGTTTGCGTTCGTTATACTCTTAGGTGTTATCTTAACAATTCAGTTTCGTGTCGAATAACTCTGAACGCATTAGCATCGGTCAACATGCAGCTAGAAAATTGAAACCTATAATCTGTCATGAGTTGTTTTCTGAAACATTTCTGTAATGGACACGGTCAGATGCCAGATATTGTGTTTCACCCCTCTGTTATTTAGACAGGGAGTAATATTGAATATATTTCATATAATTTTTTTTTAAGTTAATTCCATACGATAAGAAAATTGTATTTTTATTTAATTTATTTTTTGAAAATTATTATATAACATAATAAATAAATTTAATTTGTTAGGACAAAGCCCACATTTTTAAAGCTCTATTACATACTTCGTATACATGTGAATTGAATCTAATCTCAAGTCACGAGTCAAAAAAAACTCTTTGACAACAGATCTTTGATTGATGACTGCCTGGGAAGAGTTACTTTCCCATGCATATATAATCAAAGTTTAAAAATTCTTTAGATTTCGAAAATGTAATTTCTAGATTAAGCAGCCACTGGTCTATAATTACCAATATTAGATTTGTCACCCTTTTTAAAAATAAGAGTTCAGAAAATTTCCACAAATCAGGGAGATTTTATTTATCGGATCCAACCGATCGTTTTATGGCATCGATGATCAGCTGAAGTGCATTCAAGATGCATAAATTAAATGAATAGTAAGAGAAAGCTTTTTTTTCAAAACCATTTACTAATCTGATTAAATATTTACGTCGAATTAGTAATAAAATATTTATATATCATCCAAGTGAGTGAGAATGTCATACATGATTTATTAAAAGTCTATTTATATTTTTTTAAATAAATATAAATAAGCTTGATTCAATAGATATGTTGAAAAGCTTTCATGCCAATACGTTTATAGTACAGCGTGGAAATGTTTAATCCTTTTTTAAAGGATTACGAATGCGTAATAAATACAGTAAACCCCCTTATAACTTGTTTCCACGTAATAGGGGGGGACGTTATAGGGGGTTAAGGTTTTTCAATTTTATTTTTGATTTAAAGTAAATCAGTAAATCAACACATTCCCATTTTTTTTTTTTTTTCCCACATTTTTACGTGTTTACCAGCGCAAATGACTAAGCTCGCGCGATGAGCGATATCCTCTCGTATTTTGGCTGACGTAATCTTACCGCAACTTGCCGGGTAGAGCAGATCAACGCGATATTTTATTAGTTAAATTTTATAAAATGCGCTAGCATATGATGAATAAATGTAATAAAAACTATTCCGGGAATATGTTTTATTCCAAACCACTCAAGTATGAATTTAACATCAAAGAAATCGACGCATATGGAAATAATTATTGTAGAGACCTTATTGTGAAATTAGATCATATCATTAATAAGATTAAGAGGTATGCACGTATATTACATAATCAAATAGTTAAAAAAAACGTGAGCATCGATTTACTCGATTATAATTCGTTCCATGGATATGAGTAGAAAATATTTTCTTACTGTATGTGTGAATATCCCTGGAATGTTTGATAGCCTCGTAGCCGATACAGCCTCGTTCCGATGAATCACCAAATATTTTATTTAGTTTCGCCGGATGCGTGTCGATGTCAAGCGATCCGAGCTATATTACGTCATTGCGCGAACGTTGTGGGGGTTCGACGTTATATGAAAACCGCACGTTATAGGGGGGAACGTTATATGAGAGGACGTTATAGGGGGGTTTACTGTAGTATATATATTTATATGATAAAATATTATTGTTCGTGATTTTTCTATTGAAATGATATATTTTTTGGTGAATAATTTTCTAATTATCTCTGTGATATTTCAAGGGGTCTATTTGCCTCACTGTATTTTTTTAATATTATTATTCTGCGAAAAAATTTCACTGTAATAATTTTACAAATTAAAAATTACATTTCATTGTATTATATTTAAAGCAAAGCATTAACTTGAATCATGTTTATATTTTCGTTTAATATATCAAAGAAAATTATTCCGAGAATTAATTATAAAAATTTAATTTGAAGCACGTAAACGTATTTTAATCCTAACAAATATATTAAATTTATTTAAGAATTCAGAGATATTATAATTTTCAATTGTCTTTTTACAGTTATTATTATTTTAAGCTGTAATTTAAACACGTGTCTGCAATTATAGCCGTTCGTATATATTAATATATGCAGGGTTGCATTTTAAATTGAGCCCTCGCCCCTAAAATGTAATAAGAAAAATATATGATCAGAAATAAAAACGCATTTCGGTTAACGGGTTTCACGATTTCAATCAGAGCTCGGTAACAATTACAAGAGGTGGGTCCTACCCTTACGAAATGTAAGGCAACGAGCGGTTCGCGTGACAATCTCTTAACTTTCACCCCTTTCATTTTGGATATAAAATCTGTAGAAACAGTTACAACGCCCGTTTTATTTTCGGCCATCCGGACTGTTGAGGTATCATCGTTTTTATGTAGATAATGCGATTTTTTACGAAACACTGCGTGTGAATAAAATTTCAGAGGAACGTTTCAAAATCTTCGTAAAGCATTTGCATAATACGAAACCACTAAAAGTGTACAGTGTACACATTAACCACTATCATGTGCTTTACATATTAAATTTGCCCATTTGTAATACGACATGTTCTCTCTCTCTTCCTCTTCTGCGCGTATTTTATCCCCCTCGCTCGCATAATGTCACGAGATTCTCTACAATATTTTAAGCTTCATTGCTCGTATTTTACATATCTTTAATAATATTTTTTTTTCGGACGATATGAACACATTTGTGTAGAGAGCTGGCGTGGAATAAAATTGGGGTTGAACGCTTGGCGGTTTTTGAAAAATTGGTAACAATGAGCTGGAGAGAAAAGCCTCATAAGGTAAAATTCGCTGCAAAAAAATATATGGGTGAAATACAGCGAGGTATTAAAAATGAGGTGTTTTTTTCCACATAGTTTCTAGTCGGGGTAGTTGATGGGAAAGTTTACCTTTGATATTGGGCCATTAGGGCAAAATAGACTGGTGGCGACGACGTATGAATTTCGTCGCTTTAATTAATGTATATATTTTTTTCAATTACTTTCACAAATGATATTAATGATATTAATTAATATTATTATTGTTTTAAATATCAATAATAAACTATGTGAGTCGTAGCTTAATATTTTATTATATGCAGTGGTGGCTTGTATATATATATATATATCATCATCACTCATCATTTGCCAGTCACAAGGCTCTCACTCGCTGAGGCATGGACCTTACCAAACTCTCTAGTCGAGGCCAAAGGAACCTGAGTCCACGTGACGTGAGGCTCCCTTTCGTGTCCATACCGCGGGGACCCGAGCCGTAATATATATATATATATATATATATATATATATATATATATATATATATATATATATATATATATATATATATATATATATATATATATATTTATTGGGGGTGCTGTGGTATATCAACAATTAAAACGTATATTTCGCTCATGTTTTATTCAAAATATAATAAAAAAAGTGAGGCAAAAATACAAAATAATGTCAAGAATAATAAAATAAGTGAAAAGCGGCACGTGGCACAAAGAAGCTGTAATTCCCCCGCACTCCTCTACCGGCCCGCATCCGTCTAATACCTGACGCTGATAGCGCTGACAAGTAAACAACGCTCTTTCTCTACATTGTGTAGTTTTCCTGCATAGGTTAATAAATATAAAGCATATTTGTATTTTCGTATACATAATACATAATCAATAGACATATCATCATCATTTGCCAGTCACAGGGCTCTCATTCGCTGAGGGAATGGGCCTTTCCAAACTTTCAAAAGACAGTCGAGGCTGACACAGTCTCACACGTGACGTGAAGGCTCAAATTTCGTGTCCATACCGCGGGGATCCAAGCCGTCTTGGTATGCGGTTTTTTGTTAAGAGTTTCCCTCTCTTGGCCATTGCTGGCATTGGACGCACATTTTCTACCTCGTTGGTATCGGATTTTACCCTCCCGATTATGTCCAGGAATGTGGTAGAGGGTTTTTTTGATATTCATTATATATGTATTTTCGTATACATATTCAATCAATTTGCTTGGGGGTGCTGTAGCTCCGCAGTGTATATATAAATGAGCCCCCCTACTAATATGTAATCTTAGTGGCGGTAGTTAATAATTCTTATATAAATTCAACAGATTCTTTATGTACAGTTGTTCCAAGTCCAGAAACGACAGTTCGCGTAGAATAGAAACTCCTTGTCTATTTTCCTGTCCAAATCTTTTCAAACGGTATTTCACTTTCTGATTAGAACAGCCATTGTTTTGAGATAATTCCTTGATTAACTTATATTATCTTAATATAGTGACTTGATTTAAATTCTTAAAAACCATTTTAGGAGGTTCCCCTTTTCTAGAAAATAAAATTGCTTTTGATTGTTATAATTTTTTGGACGTAAACGTAAATCTTATTGTGTTGTACTGTCTTAACTTGAGGACTATACAAACTAATCAAAAATAATATTTTTACTCCTGATGTAAGTTTCCGTTTTATTCTATATATTTATATCCTTTATAATTTTAAAAAAATCTGTATAAATAAAGGAATTTAATAATAAAGTTTTGAATCAATAATAAACCTGACGAAAATCACGTTTTTATTTTAAAGGTCAACTTAAACAAACAAATATATTTCTATATTAATTAATTATTATATAGTATATTCTCCTTCGATAGCTACTATCTTCTTCCATCTTTCTAGTATTTTAATATGCAATTAGTCCAAAAATCTTTTGGTTTGAATAAAAAGGAGATATCAATCCCTGTTTTCACTACTTCGATATTTTTAAAAATTTTGTCTGATATAAAATGCTACTTGATGGATCTAAATAAATAATTCGATCGAGGAAGATTGGGTGAATATGATTAATGAATATATACGTTTAATTCGTATCCATTAATTTATCCCGAATAATTTTATCTGTATGAAGTACAGTAACAATAAAACTGTTCCATTATTTACTGAGAATATTTAAAAAACATATAATGAATAATTCCTTCACAATCCCACAATACAGACAAGGGTACCTTTATCCCTCGGTTTAGTTTTGCATTGACAGTGGTACCTGCCCTCTAAAAAGCCTCTGTTTTTGCAACATTGGTTCGAGTAAATAACCCACTTCTTATCCTCTATCTCAAGATGTCGTAGAAATGTTGAATTTTCTACTGTTTTTTTAATTGAACTAATTTTCTAGCACTCTAGATTAAAAGTATTCAACTGAATTTGCTATTTGTAGAATAGATTTGGTGAAATTTGATATAACTTAAATTCATAACATTTCATTTTTCATTTTCACTACCCTCTAACTTTGAGATTATTTTTTTTATGTCAAAATTTTCACTTTTAAACTGTCTGAACCATTGCTGGGATCAATATATCCCTGAAAATATCACATTTTTTGTCATTGCATTAGTTTTACAGTTAAATCTATAATAAATTTCATATCTACACAAATCCTTATAAACAGTTCAACAACCTAAACTCAACTGACTATTGAAAAGGACGATGTAAAAATAATAAAACGATATTTTCATCAGGTATCTCTTAGGTTAGTTTGAGTTATTCGACTATCATAATTATCATTGTATATTTTTTTTATTTAATAAATTTATTTAAAACTAAAATTATTTGTATGATCACAATACTTTAATATGATTGTATCATATGCTATGAATTCCATTACGATATAATTACGTAAATTATACGCAACTTTATCTCACATAGAGATACGTAATAATTTTCATCGCTTCAGCATTCAGACATTCAATTTTACACAAAGGCGTCGTCATAATGCTTCTATTCATCTTCATCATAGATTTCTTTTGCAATTTTTTTGCTCATAATTACGTCTGCAAATCAGCAATTTCAGACTTTATTAAGTTTTTATTTTTATTTACGTATATATTTAATTATAATTTTTTTTTTATCGCGTTTATGAAAATTATTTTTTTTCATACACGCATCAACAACAACGGGGAGCCTCATGCACGTTGGCGGCAAAACGTCGACACGAAAAAAAAATGGCGTCGACATAAAAGGATGAATCTGATGACACCGCGTGATTAATGTACGGATTTCCATTTTTAATGCTGAATATTCAGAATGAAATTAAAAAAAATAGCTGAAAGACTGAATGTATTGTGTTTTAAAACACCGCTGGCTGAGCTGAAAAACGTAACGACTTGACGATGTGAAATATGAACGGGTTGGCCATTTTGACAGCGACTGGATATTAATCATCGGCATAAAGTCTTTTCCGAAGACGTATTTTGAATTGCAAAAAGAGTGGCGAATCTTCATGCCCCCCCCTGAAAAAATAAATCAAAAGGCTTGCAAATTTATTTGGCGAAAATATGCATATTTGATTGCGATTTATGTGGCTGTTGTTGATGGACCCTGTTCTATATTTGAATATATTAAAATGTATTCATTAATCATAAGTAATTATGTAATTTAATAAGAATGTGTGTCGTTATTTCAGCCATATTGCGAATTAATTAATTAAATTTCCGAATAAAAATCTCCGCGTTAATATTATATTACATCAGCAGTTCATTATGTTTTTTTAAACGCTATGAAAATATTTTTACATTTTCATTTTAATTTAGGCTTTTAATAACGTTTATATATTTTCATGAAAATGCGTTAATTATTTTAACGAACTTTATATTTAAAAAAATATTTATGTAGTATTTTGAATATAATAATATTATATTAAGTTACATTATATTATAAATTATTCTTTAACATTATTCTACATAGATAACTTATTATAAATTGTCAAGATATGTACTTTATCCTTTAGTCCTCACCCTTAATGTCAGAGGTCGCCTGATAAAATAGTCTAGATAATAACGAAATAATCCAATAACGAAACCTTATTTTTATAATAAATCTAAAAGAAAGGGAAGTAAATATTATCGGAACTGTTCAAGGGGTGAATATAACAGCGTAAGCTAATAATATGAAACGCTAAAATAGTCGTGCATCGGAAAGTAATGTCCAAAAATCCTCAGGACGTTCCAAAAATAAATATATTTATTTAACCTATCCGTGCCGATGGGGTATATTGGAAACCTCAAGTTTTTGAACAAGTCTAAAGACTTAATATTAGAAATAATTATTGTTCTTTATTGTTCGAAAAAAAATAAAAACAACAATATTCGCTGCTGTTACCACGTGCGTGATGCTTTTTCTCGTTCGCATCTGGTACGTTGTGGTAAGTGCGAGTGAAACATACGAGTGACACGTGCTGCGAGAGTTTATTTTGCGGCAAGAGCCGAGCTTATTAGTTAAAAATCTAAAATATTGGTTAAATTAAAAAAAAATGTTCTAAGAATAATCCCTTTTTCAAAAAATGTCAACATAAATTATATGAAATTCTTGGGGTCTCTGAGACACCCCCTTCGGATGACGCGGTCGTTTTCGAGCCGCTGTGGCGGATGGGTTAAAAAGCAAAACGAGAAACAATTTTATTTATTCAAAAATTTAAGGCTTTAATCTAGAAAATCCAGAAAAAATAATAAATAATCAATCAGAGATGAACCGAAAACTATAAAAACCGAAATTAAACCGGATTGAGCCGAAACAAAAAAATATTTGAGACCCAAGAATCATATGAGGATACCTTTAGAAAATAATAAAGATCGAATGTTACAGATTACATATTAACCGATTTGCTTTACAACTAAAGAAAATCAAATAAAATTGTTTTCTGTCTTGAAAGGCTATCGCCTTCTTATCTGACTTAGTTTCTAAAATTACAATTCAAAAACGACAGGGCTTTACTATATATGTATGTAGTTTTGTATGTATGTAGCACAGTAATATGCTTTTATTATAGAAACACTTTTGGGTTATTGGTCTCCATACAACTAAAGTTGATTCAAATTTGAGTGATCATACAATGGAAATGGATTTTCCTGCTTTTTCCAACGCTAACTTATTTAAATTATTAAAAAAAAACACTTTTTACAATTTATCATTATCGTATAGCCTCTATAAAATAGGGTCCCTATCTCAAAAATGTTTAAAACCAGTGGTTTTTAACCTTATTACCATATAACCAGTGTTATAGCTTGTATGTAACATGTATATTATTTTGATAATGCAAGTTAACGCGACTAAGCCAAGTTAAAAGTCAGACAGGTGTTTGGCGAAAACTATGAATTCAGGGAATAATGAATTCAAGGAATAATGTAAGATGAGGAGATCCGTTACATACGCATATCTTATAAAATTATTTATGTAGGTAGTTTGGTACATTGGAGTTAATTAATTTAATGCTATCTATCCTTCGTTGAATAAATAATTATAAAACAAATAATATACATTTTAATCCAACCGAAATAATATTAAAAATAACCAGTGTCGTGGTTTGACACTGGGGGGAATATTAGTGTCAGTAACTCAATCTTCTTGTTTCTTTAGAATCTTTATATGCATGAATGGCGCTTTGGAGTTATTCTATTTTATTATCTACCCATTGCTATGAATTCTATGACTTTTATATAAAAAATAGTCCTTTAATCCAAATTATTAAAGTCGATAGGTTTATATCATTTCTTGAGACTTGAAGAAAATTAATTGTCACCATATATTTTCTTTATAAATATTTATTCGAGTTCTCACCTATTGCATGACAAATCGATTATCAAATAAATATGTTTGAGAGCCGTCGCAAAATTGCGAAATCAAATGGCGGCGCATAAATCACCCGACACACTCTCGACACTGACTGGCGCGAACGGCTTGTGTGCGCTCGCGACTGTGGCGCCCTCTATCAACATCCGTGGAAATGTATGCGCGATTTTCCGCACTCTTTCCATTTTCCCGGGGGCGATATGATGAATGTTGATTCACGACCAGTGTGCACGGATCATTTCTGCAGTTATTAATCGCCGGCGTGCGAATCAATAACGCAGATGTCGAAATCGTGACCCTCGGATACACAGCCGAATAAATTTCGGCGATCGCTCAAACCCCCCCCCCCGCATTGTTTCTGAGTTTGAGTGAGTTTGCGATGTGTCTCCCCCGGGAGGAAATTAACTTCGTATCGACAATTTATTATCTTGAAATTTTTGTTTGATCGGGCTCGATCTGTCAAAGATGACGGATATTAATTGGTATTTATCGGGGCATTTGAAGAAAAATATTAAACATATTTTTTAACAGACGTATGACATCTGCGCAAATTGCCAAACAGAGGATTAACGCTGTATCAATCTGTGTTATTATGGAAGAAAAATCTCAATAAAACAAATCTGAAAAATATATATTTTGCTGAAAATATGCATAGAAGAATAATTTAATTGCGACGATACTGCGCACAGATTAAAAATGCATTTTTAAAAGATTAATATCATAAATCAAGCTGCGAATTGCGGCGCAGTGTTCGGGCCATTGCTCAAACGGGAGGTCAGTGATTGTCAAGCGGCGGGACGCGATTGTTAAATTTATTAGGCCAATAAAAAATGTTTTCAAATAAATAATAAAAAAAATATGATTTATGCGAATTATAATAAAAATGTACAAGTAATAGTGAACTCGTTAAATAATTCAATAGCGACCGAAGGGACGCGGTCCCTTGAATTTTCGGCGATTTTTCCGTGAAATATTTTCTCCACATACACGTGCGTCACCTGGGAATCGTTTCATTCAGCGGGATAAAATTGGATCGTTCGTATTATTGTGTGTATATATATGTGTGTGCGGTGAAGAATGTTGATTTTTCCGGATGAATTTGCACGGTGTACTTAACCTTGACCTTTTTATTTTTCGCCGTAAATGTCTGAAGCGTCTGTATGCCATTGTCGGTAATAATTCATCGTTTGTATGTATAATATTTTATATGGTGAGTGTTTTAATTATATTTAAGCTGAAACGTGTTGGAACCAATTTTAGATTTAATTTGGTTTCTAGTTCGACTTTCTAAAATTGATATAAATTTTGTCCGAACACAAATATAATCGAAGATATTCTGGTTATTCTAGTCTATTTTAAATCTCAGTATTGGGTTATTCAGTAATTAAGCTTGAAAATGCTTTTCGAACTGAATCAAATTTTATTACTTCCATAAATAAATATATTTATATAAAGTGGGCAGGGTGTTAAAAATGTAAGCAACATGATTAGAATTACGTTATGGATACATAGATCATTATTTAAATGAAAAATGTATGCTTTGAGTCAATGATGGTGGAAAATCTGAATTTTTTTCCGCAAAGGGTTGGTGAAAAGGAACCTGTAAAAATTAATTATTGTCGGATACTTATATTAGATATATTTGGAATATAGCCTTGTAGTTGTTCTTGATGTGATCCTTATTAAAGCGATGTCTATTCTTTTAAAGACTTCATTATATATTTCACATCTCATGTTTATTCGCCCGACCCTTTCAGGTACGAGCCGGGGAAGAAACAACCCTTAGTATCTTTGTCATCAACAATGGCGTAGAGATACGACTTTCTCGGATTGGCTCAGCTGCTTTGTCATTAGGGATTCTAATACCGAAATCTCTGGATCCCAGACAATTTATAATACTTACGCATTCCGGGATTAATTATTTTTTTTATGTACAAAATCATACTCTAGAGCAGGGATGGCAACGAGTACCCCGCGGGTCATGCAGTGACCCACGTGTGAAATTATGAAACCCGCTTGAATTTTTAGAAATGATTGTAAAAAGCCTTAATTTAATAAAAAATAAAATGACTTGTAATTTGCTACTAATATCACTAAATGTAGCCACCAAGGACGTATATTCAGGTTGTGCTAGGTGTGCGCCGAACACCCGCAAAATATAGAACATGAAAAAAAATATTTAAGATTTGAATATTAACAATTAAAGCGGCTTTTGTTAACGGCCGGCAGGATATCGTATACGGAATGTATTGGGCAAGGTGTGCGTTTATGACCGCTGCACGACTCACGTGCGCGACCACATACAGTACCGTCTCCAAAAAAAAAATCAATACAAAATCATTACAACACAATCAATTATACGCATTTATACATAGAATCTGCCTAGTGCGCGGTGTGGCTGAGACAGCATACGTTAGAAGGGGACGGTAATAAAACAAACGGTCGCTATTGCAAAAAATCAATAAAATTATATTATTTTTACACAGATTCCGCCTAGTGCGCGGTGTGACTGAGACAGCATATGTTAGAAGGGGACGGCAATAAAACAAACGGTCCCTATTGCAAAAAATCAATAAAATTACATTTTAACACCATCAATTATATTGATTAGCGGTCATTGCGAATATGACCGCTGCACGACCTTACACGTGCCCAACCGCATACAGTACCATCGCTTATGTGGGCGTAGGGTCTCATCGAGCGAAACTAATGTTTTTGTAAGCAGTTTAACGGCCGAACGCGTGCTGTCAGGTAGCAGCACATTAGTCTACTGGATCTCGAATTCATTGGGCATTACTTTTGTGTTACATAATTTCTTATAAACATGCGGACTTTATTTTGATAAATAATAATATATCACCTGTTACATAATAAATTGGCACAAATAATTATTTATTATTCAATTTAATATTTATATTTATGGATTTTATTTTATCGTTATCATAATTAGCAAAAGTGTTGAAGAAATTTTGAACACTCCATTTTCGAATAGAAATTATGATGATAAGATAAATATTATTAAAATTGGTAGACTACGTCCGCCTCTTCCAAACATATTTAGTAAACAAAAGGATAAAAAAAAATCCACGTCACATCGTTAAAGTGTTAGAGTGTAATTAAGGTTATAATAGCAATAATTTTTCTTATAAATTTGAATGTTAATGAAACTTGTAAGCCTTTATTTCATATTGGTTTAAATTCTCAACCTATGTGACCCCCACATGGATTTTAATAAAAAATAATATCCAATTTGACCCACTTGGGAAAAAGGTTCGCTATCCCTGCTCTAGAGCTTCAGAAGAAAATTATCGATTCACTGATGGCTATGAAAAAGGATCATTATTATTTGTGAATTGGAATATATCGTCTTATCTCACCCTGTAGGTTCCAGGCTGTAGTCTGATCGCTGAAACTGGTTCAGATGGAAGTAATTCAACACCCCGACGGCTATTTTGCCATTTCGCTAAGGCGTTCTATGTTGGCCTACTGGCCTAAAGACGGATCCGTCCCTCCGTAAGGCTAGAGGGTCAACCCATACCTGGAATTCGTAGCCAATTACAGTTGTTCTCGGGATGAACTGAACGACGAAGGCAACTCCAATAACGACGAGCACGCGAAGAATGGCGAAATAAAAGCTATACGACATCATCATCAACTGTCGTCGTATTTAACCTATTTCTCTTTTTTTTACACTTATCTATATTGTCCATTTTTATATGAATTTAATATAATTACTCAGTGTGGAAAGGATTGTTTATTAAGTGGGCATATATCGCAGAATATTTTTTTTAAATATAATATATAAAAAATAACTTTTGTCGAGATCCTATCGAGTAAACACATTAAGGATTAAACATCTATTTTTCTGTGTAAAAACATTTTTTACTGCTACATGATATGAATTTATTATATGTATACTATTTTTGTTATAAATGGTAGTAAAATCGTCTAAAAAAAAAATGCTAGCATATAAAATTGGGAACTGTTTTATACTATCCGAGTTTTGATTTAATGTATTATTTAAGTCAATTTTTTAGGATTTATTAATAATGTTATTTAAAATAAAAGAAATGTTTCATTAAATAAATAGGATGAATTATTTACCTATATACAACGAACGAAAAATTTACCTATATACAACGAACTTTAGGCTTTAACAGACATCCCCTCGTCCGTTAGCCCGTTTTGTCGAGGTTCTACTGTAATTCTATTATTATTTTCAAAAACGTCTATATTAATTAAATTCCAAATGTTGGATTAGGATTTTTTTAGATAAAAGATACTATGTCATTCACATTTAAATTTCCTTCTAGTCATTTTCATAAAGAATTCCTAAACTTTGCTAACCTATCCATTTACTAATTTGGCTTAGACAGGTTTAACTTACATACTCAAGGCATTGCAAAATTAGGGGCCTCAACTTAACAAAAATATAGGGGAACGAAATTTATAACTAACCATATAACAGAAATTAGGACAAATCAATAATATTTCTTGTGCTTTCCACCCCTAGCTTTTATATAATATGTTATTTATTAATTTATTTTCATAAATACGATGCGCGATTGCCATTACAGAATAACCTAGTACGCCAATCACGCATAAAAACATAATAGTAACGTGAAAAAATATCCAGATATTCTGCCAAGTTACCGGAGTTTCTGAGAGCACCTGTCCTCGTATTTGGCGGAAGGTATAAGAAGGTTATGCCCTCTACCAACCAACAGCATGAAGAAGTGCTTTGCAAAGTAAATCGACCTTCTTTTCTCTAGGCTTTTATACCCCAACTCTGTACCCATGCGCTGAGGTATAAACTAGGGTAGAATCCAAACTCCCTCATGTAGATATACCTAAAAAATTTCTTATGTATCTTTTCTAATCTGAGGGAATTCGAGGCGTCATAAAGCGACCATATAATGGAACCTGATTCAAGCAAGCTCTAAACCAATGCATTGTATAGCTCTCGTATGACTAAGGTGCTACGTATATGATAAGAATTTCTCAAAACAAATCCCAAAATTCTGGATGATCTCATACACACGTCCGATACATGTAAACTTAATTTTAACTTAGAATCAAACAAAATACCCAGATCTTTAACAGACGATTGCTTAGGAAGAGTTTCGTTCTCAAGTCTGTAGTTAAATAGGATGGGCTATGATCCTAGAAAATGTCATTTGGCCTTTCCCAATGCATAATGGAAGATGATTTAATATAGCCCAATCGTGCAAAGAATCAATGTCCAGCTGCAATGAAAGGGCATCTTCCACTGAAGTAACAGATCGAAATATTTTTAAAGTCAAAATTTACATTGAAGGACCCAATAAATATCATTTATAAATAAAATAAATAATAAGGTCCTAAATTTGACCCCTGCAGAATACTGGAAGATGTATTGTAGGTATACGACGTTAAGGAGTCGTCTGTCACATTGTTTTATCTCTGTAAGGTAACTCGAGAAGAATCGTACGAGATTATCCGATATCCCAAAACTATCTAGTTTCAGAAATGTGTCTAGCATGATCGACTTTATCAAAGTCGTTATCGATAACGCCGACTTGGACCCCCTTTATCCAGTGACTTGGATACAAAAATGAAAAACTAAGGCCCAGGACTGTTGAGCGTCCTGGAGCCACTGGTCTGTAAATGGAAATATTCAATTTATCTCCTTTTTTACTAATTTAATGCCATCTATCTTTCGTTGAATAAATAATAATAATATCAATTTAACTGAAATAATATTCAAAATTAATCAGTGTCGTCGTTTGATACTGGGAGGAATATTAGTATGTACAGGGACATTTATTATTTTTATAAAGTTGTTATTTATCCCTTATTATGTACCCGAATGAAATATTTTCGTAGTACGTTCCATATAGAATATTATTCATTCATCAACAGTGAGTGAATTTATGTTGAGCATTTTAAAAAAAGTGTGTTTCGCCGCATTTGTTTCTGATTCGGTACACGAATGATAAAAACTTTATCTGTAACAAGTTCATTATTTGGGTATGCGTGTCTTTTTTGTTTGTTTTAAAATTCATTCCGTCAGTTAGTGGGGCGCAAAAATAAAATGTAGGTTTCAAAAAAGCGTGTGTCGGGACATGGCCGGTTTCGGACCGGGCGGGCAGAACTGCGACATAAATTTTAATTAAAACCCGGGATCAGTCCGTGTTTCACTTTTTGAGTGAACGCGGCTTTACAAAATCATTTTATGCATGGTACGGTACATTTCAAAAGCGACATGTGTACATGCAGATGGAGTTTGAATTTTAATTGTGTGTGTGTGTACCCTTTTTGTCCGCGTTTTTTGTCTGACCAGATTTGCAACAAAAATAAGCGAGTGAAACGCAAAATTATTATTCATCGCTTTTTCGAATCGAAGAGTTGATTAATTGGCACGCATAGGCGTGTGTGGCGTGCGAGACGTGTCACGTGACGATACACCCCCACCACCGCGATAATGAGGGTCGCCACTGTAGATCACTGCGCTGTTGAACGCCGCCTCGTTAACACGTCTCGCTCCATTCAATACGCATTTATATTAATTTTAATAATAATATATTCATTTAAGGCGTTTGACGATGGCATATAAAGTAGGTTTTGCAAAGAACAATACAGAGCTTTATTGTAAACCGAAACGTCATGGGACATTTGCATAATGACGTCATTATGCATAAAGTTCTCTAGATTTATGAAATATTAAATCTGTCTTTCCATTACATTGTTTTATGACGCAAATTAAAAATGTAGCGAATGGTGGGGGGTTGGGGGTGATTTACTCAAAATTATATATCCGTTGAATGTTCGGGGTCCGTTTGGACCTCTCCACCCCCTGTATCGTGTGATTTTAATAATCACATTATTATGTTTAATAAAACTGTTGGCCCGGACACGTTTACGAGTGTTATTAAATTTTTATTGCAGCATGCTGTAACGGAAAATTTAAATATAATTTTCCAACCCAAAAATAGAGTTATGAACTCAGTAAATAATTATTAACAACATAATACAGTTTTTGGCGCAACTTATCACTGACAATAATTTTTAATTCGATTTAAATTAATTAGTAGAATTTATGATTGATGGTACCAATTTCTTTGCGTTACTAAGTTTATCAGAAAAGGACATTTAAACAATCTTCCGATGCATTATTTTTAGATATCTTCTTCTAAAAAGTATTAATTCAATCATTTAAAGTAAAATTAGAGTCTAACTTCTCCTCCATCCGTCCGATTGCGGCTGGAGTCCCTCAAGGATCTAATCTCTCCCCACTTTTGTTCTCGATTTACACATGCGATATTCCGATTCTAAAAAAATAGAAAATGTACCCTCTTGGCGCTATACGCCGGTAACACTTTTGAAGAAGCCCCAATCTTATAAATAAAACTTTTAAAAATGACTTAAGCCAATCTGATTATAGGGATTTTTACCGTACGCCACCATTTTCAATGATAAAATGAAACGGCTGAACATATCGACATTCTAACAATCACATTGCCTTGAAAACATATCTTTGCATTAATTTTCTTTTAAAAATATTATATTTATTTATAAATAAATTCGTAGTAGCGTTTGCCGTGGCGCTGGTAGTTAGACCGATTTCGCGTGCCTGCACGCCATGGCGTCTGAACGGTTAAACAACTTTTAAAATTGGTGTGATAAGTGGTTAATTTAAATCAGCCGATCAAAGACATGGGCAATTTTTTCTCTAAAAAAAATATCAAATCCGACAAATATTGTCATTAAAAATATTTGGCGGAATTCCCCTATTCGGTGGAATTCCGATGCAAAGTACCTCGGGGTTACAAAAGTTCTCATGGATACCCCTTCGTTCTCTTATAGGCAGAGACAGTTTGCTCTCTTCTCAAGATCTAAAAATCCTCTTTCTTAAAGACCTTTTTAAAAATATGCCACTCCTTTCTATGATCTTCATAAATTAAAACAATATAAACCGTTTAATTTCCTGTGACTCTAAATACTTACAGTCCTTTCATGGAATACCTATACTTAAAACAGTTTTACATCCCATTAAAAAAAGGAGAAGTAGATAACAAAAATAATTTAACTCAAACCCCTTATTTTCCCCTTTAACCGATCCGTCACGGCGGCTCTAAACCAACAGCTATGGCCGATGGGGCTTAATTTGTATGAAATTAATGAATGAAAATAGACCTCAAACATTTCAACGCAAGATGTGATAAATTCCTAATTAAAAATCTAATTTGGTCGATAATTTAGATATTTTTACTAATCAATATGATGCGTAAGTGACGTGCGAACTCGACGATGTTCCGCCGCGAGTGATGGCATGCTCCTGGCTCGTCACATGTGGTTTCACTATTTGCACAGCACTATATTTTTTCTTGTTCAACTTGCAAATGCGCGATGTTTTTTCTCGCTCGGATCCAGCACGGAGCGATAAAAACATCACGTCCGCGCTCATGTAAAGTTGAATTGTTGTTTTTATTTATTCATTAGACTATTTTAGACAAATACAAAAAGTTTGGGACACGCAGGATTTATATTAAAAGAGTTATTCGAGCAAAATGAAAAAACCTGGGGTACCTAATATACCCCATCGGCACGGCTTTTGGAAAATCCTGAAGATTTTTGGACTTTAATTTCTGATGCACGACTAGGTTAGCGTTTAACCAAGAAAATTAAGAGAGTATTTAACTTGTATTTATTATCTAATCCGTCATATATTATAAATGGTCGTCTTTTTTATTTTTAATAATCCTCTCATTTTTAATCGTTTCTGTGACTTTATAATAATTTAATTTTGATATTAATAATTATTGGTGAAAAAACTTGGGGTCCCAAGACCCCAATCCCCTCGCAGACGTTTGGCCATGATGATGATTGATGATTACGCATCAAATGATGTACACAATGACGATGGCATAAAATATTTATGCGTCATTTTAATTGACGTTTAAATTAATTTAAATTATTGAAAATGGACCGATCGATTCAATGGCATTTATATTCTCAGACTGTTGGTCTAGATTTGATACGCCATTGCGACTGTATTAACAAGTCGTGATCAGTGAATGTTGTTGTTTTCTTTTGTAGCAACATCGCAAAAGCAACGATGTTTGCAACATCTAATTAGTTCAGTTTCCTTTCAGACGGGTCTTCTTTTATCGGAAACTTGGTGGACCCGAATCAAAGCAATGCCTTTCTCGATTCTTTGCCTCTGAATGGGTCCGTTCTTGCTGAAACGTGTATCAATTGAAAACGGGGATTTAATCTCGTTTATTTCTGTTTAATTATATTATACCAAAGCGGACAGTGCACGTTCGATATATATATACATATACAATATTTAATTATTTTGTATTGAAGCAGCATTCGGATTGCGGTCGTTCGGTTGCGGTGTCAAATTCATAAATTTCATCGCAACGATCACAATGGTTAATTGTTTAACCAGATGGTTAATGATGCATTTGCGTATGGTTATAATTTTCATATTAAAATGTATAAAATCAATTAGAAAACTCATTAAATTAAATTGAATACCTTGAATTCGTCAGAAATAATTTACAAATGTATAAAAGTTGCGGATTTATTATATTTAATTCACAAAATATCTTCTTCAGATTTTAGAAATAATATAAAATCTGAACTCTATGTGATTTTAATTAATCAGGTTTTTTTATGAAAATGAAAGACGATTTTCTTATAGTGAATAAATATTTTATTAAATCATATATTGTCTATTCTGGTCCAATACCTTTTGCCTACTTTCTGGCAGTAGCATGATTCCACGCTCATAAAATTGTTTTTCTTTGCTGGCACAAAACTGATCCAAGTGATTTTTGATCTCTTCATTTAAAGTAAAGGTTTTACCATCTAAAAAAATTGTAGAGACCGAAATAAATAATAATCAGAAGGTGCTAGATATGGAAAATATGGTGGGTTTGGCAGTATATCCCATCTAAGCTGTAAAAGTTTTTGGCGAGTTAACAAACTTTTATGAGGTCTCACATTATCTGGGTGGAACACTACACCTTTTCTATTGATCAATTCTGACCTTTTCTGTTTAAGTGAATCGTTCAATTTGTCTAGCTGATGTCAGTACATTTCAGAATTGATCGTTGTGTTGTCCGGTAGAAGCTAAAAAAAACGATTCCTTTGAAATCCCACCAAACAGATAGCAACACCTTTTTTTTAAGAATATCGGGTTTCATATTTTTTACTCCATGATCTCTTGCGTTTAACATTGTTGTAGACAACCGAACAGCACAATTTTATTTTCTCAAGAACATGAGGAACCCATATGTCGGGCTGTGTGATTAAACCTAAGTATTTCACGATTTATTATTTGTAGATTTGCAATGACTTTCCGAACAACCCAATATAATAAAAAATACTAGAGTTTATATCTAGCCGTTAAAAACCAAAACGAGATAATTTGACGGTAATTATAGCGTTTTATAAATAATTTTGGTAAATTAGGACGCGGATGTCAAAGTGTCATTGCAGTGCTGCCAACTTTAATGAATGAAAATTTATTAATATTAATGTCGTTAAAAAAAAGTGCCATTAGGTTAGGTTTATTTATATATTCAATTTATTAGGTTTAACCGAAAAAAATAGCGTATTTTATAACCTAATGTTCAAGTGCACTTTATGTCTAGACACGGTAAAGAAAGCATAGGTATAAGTTGTTTTTTTGTTTAGAACTATTGTTGAGCATTATTTATGAGTAATAAAATAGGTTTGCTATACTACGCAAGCAAACGCTACGTAGCCCAAACTTAAAAGACCTAATTATTATACATATTATAACTTTTATCTGCCGGACTCTCTCATCAGAACCAATGCTCTTAGAGCTTGAGACAGAATTAGATCACTTTAAATGCGACCTAATTGGCTTCTGCGAGGTCTAAAAATGCGAGGACAACTGCTTTAATTTCAAAAATGGTAACTGCTTCAACTATAATGGTACACCGTACCAGTGGCGTTGGCTTCCTTATTAACAAGAAGAACATGAATAGCAAATTAGAATTCAAAAGTCTATCAGATCGTGTAGTAACAATATATATATGCCTAAGTGTATGTATATATGTATGTCATCATCATCATCATTTGCCAGCCACAAGGCTCTCACTCGCTAAGGGCATGGATCCTATCAAACTCTCGAATGGCAGTCAAGGCGAAAGGAGTCTCACACGTGATGTGAGGGCTCCTCTTTCGTGTCCATATCGCTGGGACCCAAGCCGTCTTGGTATACGGCTTTTTGTAAAGAGTTTCTTGGTCATTGCTGGCATTGGACGCAAACCTTCTACACTGTTGGTATGGGATTTTACCCTCTTGATTGTGTCCAGGCAAGTAGGATGGAGTTTGTCTCAGTATTCGTTTATTCTCTTCTCTAAGGCGTTATCTGCTTATAACGAATCACGAGTGACAAGAAGCGAGCGACCACAAACATACACATATTTAAATATACACAGGCATACATATGCATATCTGCCCAAAACGAGTCTCAAGTAGCAATGTATGAAAACATCATCGAAGGGAATGACATCCCGCTAGCATACAAATTAATTCCCTCACTTCGCATCGTAAACATGCTTAGGACCTTAAGCATGCTTAGAATTAATTGCGTAAAAGTATGTAGAAACACTTCTTAGTATCTCTGTCTCCAGAAATCCGTAAGGCTAGTGGATCAACCTGCGCCAGGATTACGTAGCCAACTAATCCTGTTCTTGGCGTGCTTCGAAATGTCGGAGGAAACCCTAACAACGACAAAAACGCGAAGAATGGCAAAGTAAAAGCCATACGAAATCATCATCAACTGTTTTATCCTTGAAAATATAATTATTGATCCAGCAGTGATCTTGCGCTAAATTCAAGTATAATTAAAATTGTTTATGGGTTCTAAAATGGGTTATAAAATTCTATCAAACGCGTATGTGTATCATCAACCATTTCGCCCGTTGGCACTGTAGAAGTATGGCTCGAATCTTGCACAGGTGACGTGAATTTGCAAGACGCCGGGGTCATCAATCCTGGTAAATTTTCCGCGGGGCCGCATAAATTCCAGGGAAAACATTTTAAATTGCATCTTCCACTGGGTATGATTCATGAATATATTCATTTTGCTAAATTGAAGTGCAGCGGACTATGGTGGATCAGTGGCCAAGGCATTATTTATGTTGGCGGAAGCAGGTCGGCAATAACTCAGCGGGCACGTGAATGGGTCCGGACACGTGTACACGTGTAGCTAGAGCAGCCACTGGCGCCCTGCAGCAGCTAGCGGAGATGCCCGATGATGTGGAACAAGTGGCTGAAGAGACGGCGACACAATATCCATCAGGTGACTGAGGAAACTGTAACTGAGGTACTTTGCTCCGCTCGGTTAAAACAAAGAGTCCGCCGTCTGCAAAGTGCTTTCACTTGCATTCGGATTACGAGTGGCTCGGTTCACTAGACGGAGGCCATAAATGTAAATTGATGCCACTACAGAATGCGCTGGCACAATTTGTAGAGAGGAAATATTTTTCTCCGGATAAAAGCTGCAGGATTGGATGCGGAATTAAATCAAAACGCCGTAAATAACACGGCGAATTGAATGAGCAAACATTTATATTATATTATACTGTTTCACTCACAAGATAGTTCCTTTATCTGGTATCCAATGCAAATTCATTAGTTTAAACATTGCACGGGATTCTCTTCATGTTTTAATCACAATGTATACTTTTCTTTGAGTAACGTTAAAAACTATGCATACATTTTTAATTAAAATAATGTTACATTATTGAATTTTAATACTGCTAAGCTATTTAGTGTAATCTTATAAAAGTGCCTTCTGCCGTTCTCAAGTCTAAGAGTCTGTAGAGTAGAAAACATATTAAAAAATAATTCACCAAGCTGCAATTTAACACAAAAAGACGATAGTTATACGAAGTTTATATAATATATAAAATAAGATGCTCTACATCCCTTTTCTTGTAGTAAAAGCCTATACGATTACAGTAAAGAATATAAAGCATAAAACCATTTAATGTATCTCTGACTTATGGTAGACGACCTGACCCGTATTCGAAGAGCCTAGTAGACTTGGAGGACGACTATCACAAACCTGTCCCTATTGTAGAGTTAGACGCGTCTTTGCTAGTGCTTCGGAAGTGGATAAAAGAAGCGTAGGACCGGCGGAGATCATGCAGTTTCCTTCAGGAAGCAATTTTAGCAGATTTTGCGCGGCTCTGTAAAAAATGCTTAATAACCTTTTTCCTATTGGAGATAATTTGGTAAAAAAAAGTATTATACGTATAGTGTACTTATATTAGATTATTAAAATATTTAGATGAGAAATACAATTTTCGAGCGGTGAAAATGATGATTTATTGTATTTTAGACGATAAAAAACATATAGATAACTTTATGTAGTATGTAGGTGATTTTAGCTTTGTAATAAGGGATGTGACGAGTTGTGCTATATAAATATTCCAAAAAAGTTATTTTATTGAATGGATAAACAACAGATTAAATTCGTTACAGTCGATGTGTAAGTATTGGAAAGTTTTCGATCCAAATAATCTATTATTTCAAGGACAGTTTTTAACCATAAATAAATACATATGCCAAATATTTTACAAAGGGCATGCAGAGCAATGAATGAAACTGTGTCGAGTTGTAAAACTTTCAAAGAAAGCTTTTTGTAGCGCATTAGATAACACGTTTTGTGTGAACCCGCGTTAGTGCGGGAGCGGGTGTTTACCGCTTACGAAAATTTCCGCACTAACGCGGGACCGGGTCTCTGAGTGTTAATAAATAATCGGCAAAAAGTCCGTTACTGAAGAAGGCATTTAAATAAGAAGTAGAGCATTCGAGAAATTTTTAGTCTAATATTTTTATCAAGTCTCTCTTCTTTAGTTCTTTCTACATGCCTGAAGAATCAAATAAATCTTTCCACACCATATAGTTGAATTTGATCAATTTTCTCTTATTCAGTATCTAGAAAATATATGCATTTCTTTCATTAAATCGTAATTTAATAATTTAATCGTTCTAATGAAGAAGGATCATTTAGTACCAAACTCAATGTATTTTCTTTAAATTAAGGGTAAATTTCGAAATGGTGTATTTTATACACAAAACGTTTCATTTAACTAAAAAATATAGTTTCCGTCTTCATTTTCAATTACCTGCCATTCCTTTTTCAGATTTTGATAACTTTTTTTAAAAAAAGCTTAGCTAGTTATAAATAAAAATACTGCTTCAAGTAATATTTGAAACGTTTTTGTCCATGAACAAATTATATGAAGCAAAATCTCAGTATAACTCCTGAATGTTGTCACATAATAATTATCGTATTTTTGTTAAATAGTCTTAGTTTTAAAAATAGTTTATTTATTTGACTACGATAGATGGATGGCATAACAGAACGATTCCAAAGGGCCATTCACCCATATAAAGATTTTAAAGATGCAAGGGCAATAAGTCTCTCACGCTACTATTCCCCCCAGTGTCAAACCACGGCACTGGTTAATTAATATCTTCCAGTCTCTGATTTAATCTTCAACAATAAAGAACTGTAGTATCTTTTTTACCCAATTTTATTAATACAGAAAAAGTGTTCGAATTATTGAGCTTAGCAGTTGGATTGATGATATTGTAAACGATCGACTTAAAAAGGGACAAATTTGGTGTCTTGTTAATGAAGAATTGCCACAGAAAATCGTAGCATTCAATGTATTATGTGTCCTTTGTCAGTCGGAAACCTATCCTACTACTAAGTTAGCTCAGTCGCGGTTCACTTATATTATGAAAATATGTCAGGGAATTTTTTAAAACACTGGCCAGGTGGCATGTAAGAGGAAGAGACTCATTATCTCGACATGTTTTATAAAAATATTTATATAGGTATTTTGGCGCGTTGGAATTAATTAATATAATGCCATCTATCCTTCGTTGAATAAGTACTTATAAAAAAATAATATATTTCAATACAACTGAAATAATAATAAAAAAATAACCAGTGTCGTGGTTTGACACTGGGGGGAATATTAGTTTGACAGACTTATTTCCCTAGAAACGTCAGGCTTCTGGAATCTTTCTGTTATGTAATCTATCAATTAATAAATACGATCATAATATATTTGTCTATCTAATTACTCCCTTAATGGTTCAAGTCTCTACTATGCATATCCGGACATCTCTATTATGCATATCCAGAAAAAAACGTCGATTTTTTTCATTGGAATATTTATTTTAATATTTACTATTCTTATTTATTAAATGTAACACTCTTCGCAACTTCCACGATTCTCTCTATCTCTAAATAAAACGAGTTGCATATTGTGATCTAGAGCATTCGCCACTGCGACCTAACCAAACGTCAGACACAGCGGCAACTCCTTGGGGGCCACTTAATGCAGCTCGACTGCAGGGCGCAGTTCTACGCGCATGCGCACTGGGGACCGATCCGCAGGATGATGTACGACGGCGAACGAGCTCCAGACAAATGCACCGATGCATTATTTCAATTTGAGCTTGTGCAATTGCACTTTGTTGGCGGATCGCGGGCAGATTTCCATGTCGCTTTGCAACCACTTTGTTTCCGTCCATTCCTCGGCTGATTTATTCATACGATTTTCCGGAGTCGGCGGTCGTTGTCGCCTCTGGTGGTTGGAGTCTACGATGGCAGATGTCGCGTATCAGCCGTTAATATTGACGTCATCGCAGATTCGATGCACGTGGTGTTGCAGCCGGATCTGTTGCATCTGGGCGAACGAGGATCGCGTGTGGGATGAATGCACATTGTTCCATTTTTTTATTATTATTTATTATGACAGGACGACATGTGCTTAGAGGGTCTTAATTAATTAATATACGCAATATGATCTAAATCTAATTATAACTGCAAAGTGTACTGCGTTGCAATAATCATATCTTTATTTTAAAAGTATGTAGCTTTATAAAAGCGATTTTTTTTTGTGCTGCGTCGCTTTGAAAGCACTGCAAAGATTAAAGAAACACCCAGAAACATTTGCAGAGACATTTTTAATCTTTGACAGTGATACGGATGGCTTCTAAAGTTCAAAGTGGGTGAAAGAGTAACCCTTTGAAATCAAAATAAATTTATAGCGGACAAAATACTAGAGAGCTATATTAAAAAAGTTCTGCAACATCCACCCTATTCACCTGGTGTTGCATTTTCAGACTATCAGCTTTTAAAGTCGATTGAACATTCATTTCAAGATAAAAATAATACAAACGTTGAGCAAGTAACTATTCACTTCATATTTTATTAATCCCCGGGACCCCAAGTTTATGATGCTGCAAGAGCTCAGTCTACGGCGAAACATCGCCGAGAGCGTCGTCATTTACGTGTCATGTTGATTAAGTAAAATTCCAAAATATCAACAAAAAAAAACTATTTTTATGCTAAGAATAATCCATTTTAAAAAAAAAGATTAAGAATTCATCAATATTTTGATTTTAAGTGCTTGGGGTCTTTGAGAGACCCCTTCGGACGACGCGGTTGTTCTCGAGTCGCCGTGGCAGATAGGTTAATCTAGCAGTGCCAAGTTTTTGTTTAAAAAATAATTATTGAGCTTTATTGTCTGCAATTGCGAAAAAAAATACAACAATATTCGCCTCGTGGTATCGGGCGCATTGTTTTTTCTCGCTCGCATCCGTTACAATATCCCAAGTGCGAGTGAAACGTACTAGTGCTTGAGGAATATTTTACATTATAAAAGATTAAAAATCATCTTAAATTTTACAAATGCTATTTCATTCTGCTTCACCTAATATATTCAACCATTGAATCAAAATTCTATAAATATTTTAATAAATAATTATTTCTGATAATATTAATACTCGTTGTTATATGTTATATAAAAGCTTATACATGTATTTAACTATATTTTTTTATATTGTTTCAGGTATGTGGATGATTATTAAAATTTCAACTATTCAATATGGCGTACACATCTGAATAGGTAAGCGGCGAAGTGTTAGTGATTTAATGTCCGCTATTAAAATTTTAAATATTTATGCGCATAATACGTTATTACTCCCGTTCACGTTTGATATACAAGTATGCCGTAAGCGCATTTCATATTATCGTTATTGAATAATTTATTAATCCACGCTAGAGTTATTGATGAAAATTCAAATGCGATTCTTGGAAAATCTCGAAATTTTATTCAATGGATAACGAACCGTTCACATTGAAACGGTTAATAAGACCGAGATGTTTCTTAGAATCTAAATTTATCGTACTACTTATGTTTTATTAATGTGTGTATTGGGTCTACTGAAAAGTTCTGTGCGTTTTTAGAATAAAACAAAATAATATATTTTTTTTAAATTAAATAAAAACAAATGAATAAACTTGAATATTATAAGGGTGGGTACCCATAAGTAATGTCGTTTTTTTGATGGGCCATCTTTAAAATTGTCTCGTTTAGTCTGTTAAGCAGTAAGGACGTGTTATAAGTTCTTCTTGTGTAGCGGCTACCTGCTCGTGGCCTTAAGACAAAAAAACAGTTTCTTTATTCCTCTAACGACAATGGGAGGGACGTGTCCGTCGGAATAACATCTTCGGAGCTGTATGCTGTTTCAATATCATTTGAAAAAGACAGCGACAGAGGCTACGAAGGATATTTGCGAGATTTACGATAACATATTGGATGTCAGGAAATGCCAACGATGGTTCAAAAAAAATTAAATCTTGTGATTTGTGTTTGGAAAACGAGCCTCGAAGTGGACGACCCGTTTAGGCAGATAAAGCAGCCGTGAATTCTGCAATCGTAGACGACTGACCATTGAAAAATTATCGAAAAAGGTCGGTACATCCTAGTCCAGTACTCAGAGGAATCTAAAGAATTTGAGAAAGATTCAAAAAGAAGGTGTTTGGGTCCAACACGTATTCACTTTCAGACTATTTTCAGTCAAAACCTGCAGAGTTTTACGAGAAGGGGATGGATGATTTGAAAGAAAGGTGGCAGAAGGTTGAAAAAACGACATTACTTATGGGTACGTCTAATATAAAATTCGAGATGAATTGACAGAAAGGTGGCAGAAGGTTATAGATAATATGGGGAATTATTTTGTATAAGAAGAGTTAAATAAAGTATAAGAAAAATTGTTTTGAATTTCATTGAAAAAAAAACGACATTACTTATGGGTATCTCTAATAAAATTTTCATCATTATTTATGACTTCTTGCCAACGTAGTGGTAATTTGTATATTCAATTTTTTAAAAAATGCCTCATCCCTAGAGACGAAAAAGTGAACCATATCTGATATCTTCTTAATTTTTGATTTTTTTGCCCTGCGAAAAAATTGTAAGGATAGAAACAAGTAATGATCGGAGGGTGCTAGGTCTGGGGCGTATCGTGGATGCGACAGAATTTCCCAGCCTAGCTCTGCGAGTTTCTGACGAGTCCCCAAAGCAGTATGTGGTCTAGCATTATTATGATGCAGTATGATGTCCTTCCTATTAAACATCGTCGGCCTCTTTTCTTGGAGTGCTGTTTTTAAATGACCTAATTGCTGACAGTACCTCTCCGAGTTTAGCTTTTCGTTCGGTTTCAACAGCTCAAAATGTATTCGTCCTCGAATGTCCCACTATATGCAACAACATTTTCTTATTGAGGCTCAATTTCGGTTTAGAGGTGGAGTGGGCAGATTTTCGGGATTCACACTATGCTCTTCTCCTTACGATGTTTTCATAAGTAATCCACTTTTCATTCTCAGTTATTATCCGGTCCAAGAAGGGTTTGATTTTGTTTCGTGCAATGAGGGATGTGCAGATGATGACTCGATCATTCAAATTCTTTTCACTTAACTCATGTGGCACCGATCTCGAATATTTCCACACCAATCCTAGTTTCTTGACAGAACTTTCCGGAAGACCCAATATAATATCGTGACCCGTTCGTCATTCGAGCCAAAAATTTCTTGATTGATTAAACTGTGACCCGGTTATAAAATTTGGTTTCGGTTGACCGTAATCGACGCGCGCTTATCCACGAAAACTTTTACGTTATTTACGGGCCGCAATAAAAATTTTCTAAATAATTCGCAGTTACGTTTCTCCATACATATAACATTTCACGTGTCGCGATACTATCGTCACGTGTTTTCGTATTTAATGCGAGCACGCTCGCATAAATCGCGTGATGGCCAATAAAAGTGAGATTTTTCCGTAATAAAATTTCGGGTTGAAAAAATAAACGATTTAATCCAGGATATAATGACAATATTTAGGATTAAAATCAATATTTGTTTAAAAATAAAATACCGGTTATGTAAACGTGAATACATTGGTAATTAATTATGATACATTTAATAATAATTACAGTCAACCTTTCTATAGCGCCGAGATATGAGCCGCGCTATAGAAACCCGATATATAGAAAACTAGACACACAAATTTTGGGCTAGGCATTTTTAATTATATTTTGTGAAATTTGAATGAAATCAATAAAATAAACAATTTTTCATTTATATATTTAAATGCCGATCTAAGAAATTGCTATAAGAGAGACTGTCGCACATACCGCTCTATAGCAGAAAGCGCTATAAGAGGGTTTGTTGTAATTAAAATATTGCATTAGATATTTATTTGATATTGTTAAAAATATTAGTATTTGGGTTTGGTTTATTTATTAGCATTATAAAATAGAGTTGCCTCTTTTCTCTTTTATTGTGACTATTTCTAGATAATATTCATAGCTAAATACTTTGCCATAATGTGACTTATTATATTATTGAATGAAAGGAGACGTCAGAGCAGTCCTTATTCGTGTTTTTTTTTTTGTATTCTGGGAGATAAATAGTTAAGAGTCAAATTTCGAATACAAAATTAATGATATAATATATATTTATGTATTATAGGGGATGAAAATAAAAAAAAGTCTGAATCTAAATTTAAAGAATTACGATTATAAATTGTCTTTATTGTCTGCAATTGCGAAAAAAAATAAAAAACAACAATGTTCGCTTCTGTTGCCAATCGCGCAATATTTTTCTCGTTCTCTTCCGGTACGATGTCTCGAGTGCGAGTGAAACGTGCGGCGAGAGCGTTGTTATTAACGTGTCATATTGATTAGTTAAAACATATAAATTATGGAGCACATCTTGAATAACTATATTTATTTTTAAAATAATGCATTTTAAAAAAAATTCAAGATTGTTTAAGAATTCCATCAATATCTTATCTTAAAATGATTGGGGTCCCCGAGAGACCCCATTTGGACGACGCTGTTGTTTTTGAGCCGCCTGTATTTTTCCTATCTAATCTATTTAGAAAATACGTATTTTATCGAAAAAAGAGATTTTTCTGTGACTTCTGAAACAGTGATCCTTGAAATGTGTCTTTTTTCATGATTTTAATAATTTTGTTACTGCTAAAGGATGTAGTATATGTAGATAAAATAAACTTTAATCATATTCAGATTATACGTCATTAATTAGCAGATATATAAAAAATAATAACTCACAGATTGAATATGTAATTTTTAAAAAAAAATAATTAATTGATATATTAAAAATATACACATGTATGCTAAATCTTCAACTGTAATAATCATATAAACCCATTAATATGTATTTTTCGCTGACCCGACGTTAGCGCGCGGGACTTTAGCGCGCTGACGTTAGCGCGCCAACGTTAGCGCGTAAATTATTATTTTCATGTAAACATATATTAATTTATTATATTCGTGAAATGTGTTATATTTTCTTATATACATAAAAAAACAGTTATATAAGTTGACATATCATTGGAAACAGTTATATAAGTTGGAATTAAAGTTGGAAAAAAAAATTATATAATATTGTATATAGATATTTTTCCATATTTTGGATAAAATTATTTGGAATGCATTCATAATGCATTACAAAAAAAGGATACAAAAAAACCCACTTACAATTTCGCCTGGATCTTATCGATTTATCTGAATTCCCCCATCAGAAAAAAATCCAAATCTATGCAGACAATGCATGATTTGTTGCAATCGAAAAATAAACTGCGCGCTAACGTCTGCGCGCGAGCGTCGGCGCGCTAACGTCGGCGCGCTAAAGTCTCACGCGCTAAAGTCGGGGTGCCGTATTTTTCATTATTAATATGAAGAAAAAATATATAAATTATATATGCAATCATTTTTTAAAAGAATTTCTAATATATTCGCTTTTTTTATTTACACTAATTATTAGTTCATTAATTTGAGACAATGATTTGCACTTTGTCTATTTCTGATCAAGGACATCGCTAAGCAAGCCAGCAGGTATAGTTGGTTAATGAAGATGAGACTTGGGTATATCCCGCTTGATTCCGGCGATAGTAAACAACAATTAGTTATCCGGAAGACGTTCTGTTTGTATGCGGCTGCGATCTATTCTAATTCGGAATGTGATTATTACACCATGTGTGTTATTTAATTTTCCGTTCAATATGGGGGCTGATTGATTATAGCGTGCCGTTGAAATTGTGTTGCGGTATACCGTGTTGTGTGCCATGGCGTATGCGAATTTTCTAGGCTAGTGTTTGCCCATACCCCATATTGGCGGCGGTGGTGGCCATAGAAAAGCCTAATTTGATGCGATCGAGTATTATATTTAGTGCCTAACCCAATACAAATTTCTCGGAAATATATTCGAGTGAAGTAGAGCAGAAACGCTCCGCCGAATTTATTATTGCTTAATTATATTAGCCGAATTTCGCGGTCGTTACAAACACTAAGCGCGCACCTAATTTTTTTTACTAATTTTCTTTGACGGTCGGAAAATTTAACATTTTTATTCGTGTTAAGGCAGTAAGGAAAAAATTCACCGCCATTATTCTACCACTATTTTTGGCCGCACAATGTTGTGCTATCTGTCGGGGAGCGTTTCGGCGGAATCTCCCCGAGATAGTTAACACGGAGACCTCATCAGTCACTGGGCCTCCCCCCTAGATCTGGGTCGTAAGATACCGCCCCTCTTGTGACGCAAGAGCCTCTTTCTGAGCCGTTTTATCACTGATATGATTTCGCGAAGATATCAAATTTATGGTATACCGCGAGGAGTGGTCAGGGGCCTCGATTTCTCAGAGGGCCCCCCTTCCATCGCCGACCCTGGGCCTCTTTTTGTTGAAGCGTGCATCTATTCTTTTCCACAGCTTTTAGTGTAATGGCACTAATGAATTTGTTGCGGAAACGCGAATATCCATTAATGTAATTATATAGGGTGTTTTAACTGTCTAGGCATCGTTTTGATAAGGTCGAGGGCTCAAGTTCATGAGTGAAAGCCATTTGCGAGCCGCATAAAAAATATTTTCAGTAGCCACTGTTACGTGAAGAATACAAAAAATATATTTTTTTAAACATAAGTCACGTTCAACAAAAACCGTGCAAAAAGTAATAGAATTAAATTAAAAACATTTTGGTATAGAAAATCGTGTAACCAATATAGTAATAAATAAATTATACGAATTATTATATATAAATAATAGCTTATTATTTTTCTGACATATAGTTTTGTCATGTTGCGTCAATGAACACAGGGATGCGCGTAATTAAAACTATTTTAGTGTTAAAATAAATAATTCGTGTGAAAATATGGCATTCGTTCTTTTTAGTAGATCGTGTTGTTTCAAAGCTGTGTAAAAAAGAGTCGAGTGTATATAAAATGGTTTTATTGTCAAAGAAATGTCATTTTTTTACTGCGACAAAAAAGTTATTTAAATAAAAATTATTCTGTAAAGCTTTTTTTTATGTTTAAGCAAATATTCTAACTACCAAAAGAGTGATAGTCCGAAGGATAATGTAACAAAATATCAATTTTACAAAATACCTTTTTTCAAGTCAATGAAAGGCCCAAGGGTAGTCAAATGTACCTGATTCGATGAAAATCATTTTTTTTTCTCCCTGGATTGGTGTATTTTATTTGACCTTGGACGACTAAGATCTTATAAAAAAATCTTATTTATTTTATGCGGATCGGACTCCTTTAATGAGTTTATAGTGTTATTATTAATTTTAAGAGGTTTCCCTGATTTTGTATTGTCCTTATGTGAGCATATATGAGCACTTTCGAGGATTAAAGATATATCGATTATGGTCCGAGTAGTTTTAATATATTTTAATCCTTTAATAAATAAAAAAGATACAAAAATGACATTACTTTTCGCTTTACCTAAGCTTGGAATAGGTTAGGGGTACATCTGTATATGATATAATTATGATTATGATATATATGATATATTTAAATAAGTTATTATTTGTCATTTAATTTGTGTTAACCCATTCGTCACGGCGGCTCAAAAACAACCGCGTCGTCCATAGGGGGTCTCTCAGAGACCCCAAGCATTTTAAGTCAAGATATTAATGAATGCTTCATCAATATTTTGCGATTTTTTTCAAAAATGGATCAAAGAAATAGTTATTCATGATATGCTTTTTAATTCGCATTAGGCACATCGTACCGGATGCGAGCGAGAAAAAACATCGCGCGCGTTGCAACAGAAGCGAATATTTTTGTTTTTATTTATTATACTTTTTTAGACTAATACAAAAGTTTGTGTTCGAGAGAAAATTAAAAACTTGGGGTCCCCAATAGACCCGAAGACATGGCTAGGTTAAATCATAAAAAAGTTTTTTTATTTTATAAACCTCTTTGGATGATATTAATCGATTGGAAAATTTCTTCCTTTATATCTTTAATGCTAATTAAGATGTATATGTAATAATGCTTTTAAACTTTAAGCTCCAAAAGCTTCGAGCCCTTGGTTCCCATGTTCTTGTAGATTTTTAAGCACAACTTAATACTCGATAGTTTTTATTACCCATATTTTTTATTATATTTTTTAAACCGGATTATTCTAATAATAAAAATAGTTATTTATGATATGCATCAGAATTTGGTAAATATTTTGGATTTTTTAATTAATTAATATATAGCGTAAATGAAACTGACTCTACCAATGAGTTTTCAGTATCATCATCGATTTTTAAATATCTCCAAGCTTTTGTATTGTCTTTTCACTCACTTTTACCTCCTTTTCAACGTTTAAACCTATATATAAACCTACATAATGATACGGTTCAAGAATGACGTCTAGGTTTCAAAACAACGCAACAAAAAAATGACATCACTTTTCGCTTCGTCTAATAGTTAATATTTTTTATTATTTTTTTTCCATGAAATTGTAGTAAAATCTCATAAGATGACATGAATAGATTTAGTCATATTACATTGATTACATTTGACGTGAGTTCATTATCAATCGATGCCGTATTGAAAGGCATGTCTCATCGTATCCCGGAAATTAATAGGGACGTCAGAGGGTTAGGTAAAATAGGGGAACGGATAAAATACTCGCAGACTATGGAATCTTCGTGCTTTTTGTAATTTTCTAAATATGGAATAAATTCATTGTGTTAGAATCTGTAATGTGATACATTATTCACGCCCACGACGCTCTATAATGGATGAACCATATTTGTAAATATAATTTTGTCCGAGACCTCCGCGCCATTGTGAACACCCTGTCGTTGACAACCGAATTTAGACATTAATCAAATGACAGAAAACGCCTACGAAATAAAATTATCCGGGGGATAATGGACGAAAGAGTAAATAATTCAAATGATATACCTCGTTGTGACGTGAGGTTTGTTACAGACCTCACGACACAGGCCGCAATGCCACATTTTTTTCATTCAATGGTTTAAATAATCGATGTCATATTTACGATGAATATTGTTTTGCTCTTTTTTTTGCATATCTTGGCGTAATTTTGCATTTTCTTTTTTTTTTTTTGCTATTTTCGGAAAAGTGTCGCATGCACAACGCGCCTGGGGGAATTCCAAATTGACTGCTGTCAAAGCATGTGACCCTCGTCAGGTTTTTGTGCCCGGCGACCGATTGCCCTGTGAAGTTTTAGTCGTAAAATTAGACAGTCGTAACAGTATTCGACATTGTAAACGGATGGAAATTCTGTCTGTGTCAATTTTGAACGGACGTATCGATGGACTGCCGCTTCCTGGAAAATGGCGTTGCATTTTTACGTTTTCTGCAATATAATATTCTAAATTTTGATCTTTCACGGATGATAACTCCTTTTTATCCAATTAAGATGGCAAATGATAGATATAATATTGAAGTTTATTATGTCATTAGTTTTTTTTATTATTAGTTTACTGTATTTAGTAATATAAGGTTCTAAAGTATATCTTCACAGTTTTTAATTGCCTATAATGGTATATATAACAAAAATAAAGCGCATATCATCTATTTTCAAAAATATCTAAAAATATTGCAATCAAGTTAATGTAATTTCCATTTTAGAAAAAACTTGAACTTGGGAATATATTTGATAAACCAAAACTTTAACTTTGACTGGATTTTTTAACATTACCACGATTCGTCCGGGTAAAAGTAATTTAGTCAAAACAGAAAAAAATATATGCATTAACACATTGCCTACGGGGGACGTGGATTCCACGTCAAAGGCGTATTTGTGTATGTCCGGAGCGCGCATAACATACACTAGCGAACAAAATGTTTAGTGACTCCTGCTTTCGGATTTAATTTTTTTTACATTAACTATCCAGCAAAGAAGTTCAAGTAATTTCATTTTCGGCTCAATATCTTGATTAATAAAAGAGTTATGATTTTTTTTGTAAAAGACGACGTTTCACCAAATTTCGGCGAATGCGCCCCGCCCCAGCACAAGTTTGACCGCGATTCGCCCCGTAGGCAATGTGTTAATACCGGCAATAAAAAAAATCCTACCACTTTGATGCGCTTTTTGAGTAATTCCATTTTAATCATATTTGGACAAAAACAAGCGAGCGACTTATTTTTGCTAAGCATCAAATTCAATCGTGTGTATCTTTACGATTTTTAATTGCACACTATTATTATATGTACTATATAATAAACACCTATTTTATCTATGTTTATTAAAATATATACAGCAATTATTTTTATATATTGTTCGTTCCAAGCAAAGGTTTTGATGAGGAAGTTTTATTTTTTTTAGTTTTAGAATAATAAACATTTCTTTTTCTATATTATGAAATATTTTATTATTTCTCTATTATTTATAAAAATGTTGTTTTTTTTAGTTAATACGTAACTCTGATAATTTAATAAACAAAATTATACAGAATAAAATGGCATAATTTTTTTAAAATGTTTTTTAAAAATTTATTATTTGATATTAAAGAATATATCTTTACCTATATGTATTCTAAATTTCATAAGTCTAGCTCAAATAGAAAATAAGTTACAGGTATTGGCAATCGAATTCATGATCTGTCCTAATGTGCGGCGGATCGAAAACAATCACGTCATCCGAAGGGGGTCTTTTTATAATGGATGTCTCGTCGCATGTATCATTAGCATGTTTCACTCGCACTCGGCACATCGTACCGGATGCGAGCGAGAAAAAAGATCGCGCACATGGCAATAGACGTGAATATTGTTGTTTTTATTTAATATTTTATTAACGATCTATGATTATTTACAATATTTATTCTTTAGACTTTTTTAGACAAACACAAATACATAGTTTGTGACATGTAGGATTTACGTTTAATCCCTTTGGCTGCCAAGAGTCGATTTAATCGTCTTTTGCTACGTATCCAGCTTTGCCCGAGCCGTCGTCTCTTATTATTAATCTGTATTGAATTGTGAACAGTGTTATAAATGCACTTAAAATGAACACCCTTTTCACACTTCTACATACCACACCCTTTCTTTCTATTCGACCTGGTTATTTTCGTATAGCAATAGTCTATTTCATAGCTTTCATTATTTGAATTAGAATCGTTTTTTCTCAGTATCATCCACTCATTTTCAATTGCTTCTATAATGCTTTATTTGAAACCCCGTTTTTACGTTTTTGAAGTGACGGATAAAAAAATCGTAATTAGAGAGCAAACGTAGATTCCGGGTTAGAAACGGGGTAATAAAGTAAAACGGGATTGTAAAAAATTAACGCAAAGTAGTGGGAAAACGTGAATTCTGGACACGTAAAAATGTGGTTTCGCTGTGTATTATTTATATCTGGCTAAAAAAATCGTCAGTCTTTTCAGCGGTTTGCTTATATCAGAGAGTGTGTTATTTATTATTCGATGAGCGTAAATAGCTCAATCGAGATCTCAAGATCAACCCTCGGGTTTCAGTTATAAACCTCAGACTCCGACGTTAAGGCTCGCGTAGCCCTATTTGTGCGCCAAAATGTTTCCCCTTCCTGGTTAGCCAGTCCATAATTACTGAATTTTACTCGATAATGGAGATTTACCCATCGCAAGTATAAATACACGGCTAGGTTTAAAAAATATTATAACTAAGGCTAAATAAAATTTATTATTTTTCTCATAAAAAACACCACTACCTTACGCCATTTAAGTTTTAAAATTGTCCTTGTTCTTTTTTAACAAGGATAAGAATTTCTCTTGTGGTTAAAACCCGCAACTCTAAGGATCACACGGCTTTAAGGCCTTTCAAAATCTAGAGACGGAACTCGAGAGCATTTAAATGATATATCAGATGCTCTCAAATAATTTTGATAAAAATATATATTAAATTAATATAATAATAATACACCCCTGTTGAAATATACACGTTGAAATTTTAGGCACACGTCACGTATTAAAATCATATCCGTTTATTTCGTTAACATTTTCGTATGCGCGACATTCAAGTGCCTCGAGTCTCAATTGCAATAACACGGTGGTGGGGGGAAATATGGGGGGTGGGATTATCGCAGCGACAAATTGCGAATTTAGCCCCGCGAGCAATCTGACGAGTCGTATGCACAGAAGGTAAACACACTCGAAACGGATGAATAGTAATTTAAAAATCATAAAAATAGTCGAGAGGCGCACGGGGTGGGCGAGTAAGTGGCAAGGGTCGTTGCCGACTCGTGCCTCTGCCCCCACCCCGCGTATTTGCCACAGCTCCCTACGCGGGCCACTTGAGGTCCCCGCGGTGGTTGCAAGGTATAGGGGGTGGGGAGGGGCACAGCCCATTATTACGCGTGTACTCTATTTACGACGAGTGGCAAGGGACTCGTGAACGAGTATGATTAGTAAAAAAAAATATTAATAAACATGGTCTGCTTAAGGTTGAATGGTGTCGAGCGACCCTGCCCTTGTATTTTATTTTTATTATATAGATTATTTTTTAACCGAAATATTAAATTCACTATGTTTTTTTTTATATAAGATTTAATCCTTTAATGGTTTCGAACGTAATCTTTTAATGGATTCCAAAAAATAATTTCAAATTTAGAGAGTAGTGTCCAATATTTTGCCACTTTTTAATACAGAAGATTTAATGCAATTATTTTTTAGTATTTTATAAAATATACGCTGTAGCTAATTGCCTATCGTTCTAACGAAAGTTTGAGGAGATTAGAGTATATTTTGAATTTACATTAAATTGAGATAATTATATAAATAAAATGATGTAAATTAGTATTTTACTAATATTTTTTATGTTAATTTAATAAATCTCCTATTATTTTAATGTAGATGTAATGCAAGGATTGCATTAACTCTTTATCTGCTGAGATACGATGTATCGTTGTTTTTGTACCGTCGAAAAACGTCTCGACAGCCAAAGGGTTAAGAATAACCCCGTACTTCAACATCTTTATTGGGAGCGGTAGCTTTAGGGCACCATTAAAAGCCTTAATATTAAATACTTCAGATTGGGGAGATGAACGTGAAAGGCAAACAATGGTTTGGTAAAAAGAAGTTGTCATGTATCCCAACATTTACAACTTTTGTAACTAGATTAGTTGGTTAATATTAGAAAAAAGTAATAATAGTCGGTAGTAATAAAAAAATAATAATTAAATTAATTATATAAGCTATGTATTTCCAGTATTTTTCTTCATACTTCATACATCACCAATCCTCTTATAGGTCACAAGTTTGATATCACTAAAAGTTTATACCATAGTTTCCCAAACCAAATTGTATCGATACCCATATTCTCTTTTTTAAGTCTTATAAATGTATTGTATTTATTTAGTAGTTTCGTGTTTGCATATTATGTTAATTATTTATATAGCATGAAATAAAACAGTTAACCCTCATATAACGCCGAGATAGGAAAACCCGCTCTATAGAAGATTAGGCACCCATACAAAATTATTTTATTAGTATTTTATAAATTGAACGAAATCAGTATATTAAATATTTCCATTTCCATATTGATTTAATACATTTGTTGTATATATTTATGAAATACCTTAACAATTTAGGCGAACTAGAAGGAAGGTATACTGCAAATGCCACTCTATAGCAGGGAGAGCTGTATGAGCAAATTTAATAATAACGAAGTTGTCATGTTAATTTTTCTCTTACTGTGTAAATTTTTGTTTACTGTGATCGCATTAGCCGTGCCGATGGGGTCTATTAACACGTTCCGGTCCGCTGGGCTTGCGCCGAGTTTTGCGTTGGAGCCGGCGATTTCGCGAAAAAAATAGCAAAAGTTTAGTACTTCAGCTAAATCGATGTAACTCTGATACTATTTAAGTTGCGTCAATATTTTTTTTTGTTGTGTTTAGAAAGATTATCCCTATGTAAAAAAAATAATATTGATTTTTGGTTTAACATCAGCGCCAACGAAGACTCGAAAACGCGTCCCCCGTACATCTACGTTGGCCCGCGAGGACGCGTTTTCGAGTACCCCGGACCGCAACGTGTTAAGGACCCCAGGATTTTAATTTTTATCAAATAGTTATTTTATTATACAACCTACGTATCACAAACTTTTTGTATTTATCTAAAATTCGAAAGAATATAAATAATCAGTGTTCTTTATTGTTAGCAATTGCGAAATAAAATAATAACTATTTTTATTCCCAAAATAAACCATTTAAAAAAATATCCTTGAGGAATTCATCAATATCTTGATTTAAAATTCTTGGGGTGCCTAAAAGGCCCCTTTCGGATGACGCAATATATGGATTAATATACATTATATCATCAACACATATCATTTATTTCCTAATTTTTTTTTCTATTTAATTTTATATTGGTCTATAAAAGTTGCTTAATTAATAAATTTGTTGTATCTATATAAAACTTGGGTGTATTCTTCATAACGATTAATTTTGAAGTTTTATATTAATTCGGGAAACAGACATATCAAGTGAATAAAATTAAAATATTAATATATCCTTGATTTCGCTTCAAAAATGTGATCACCATACTCATATGACTCATTCGACCATTTAATGTTTAGTCTAGATTTAACATCAGTGTTGTACGAGGGTTGAAATATTTTTTTGCATTCAATAATAATTTATTATCTAAAAATAGTATTGTCTATTGTTTGACCTTTATAATCCAAGGCCAATAAATTTATATTATATATTTTTTTAATATTCATTGCATGAAAAAATAATCTGAATAATATTACATTAATCTGAGACGAAGATCGAAATTAATATTATAATTGGTTGTTTTCATTTTTCATGTTATCGCACGGCTCCATGGCTTGTTCAGAGCCACGGTAAGATAAGACGAGCGAAATTCGTAATCCGCACAAGGGTCAGCCCTCAACAATAGCCCTTATTATTGTTATAATAAACCACCGCTCCGTTTTAATTATTATTAAATCTCGGGAGCGGCGGTGGAATTGACGACTGCGAGGCGGGACGACCCCACCCCCCACCGCAATACCTTTTATATTCCTTGTCTCACTCGGTATTCATCAAATACACTTTAATTTAATTTAAGACCACGTTTAAAATTGCAATATTTCTGCTTAGCCCTAGACCGCGGATAGGCCCCGCTTTAATAATAAAGTCAGACAGTGTGAGTGCTTTAAGAGCCTATTTAATGTTACATCGGGACTCGGGGATGGGGGATGGCTAGAGCGGTAAGATAATGGCTGCCTCGGAGCTTACCCTCAAGATACTGATTTTATTTATTTTATGCTTGATATAAAGACCCTTGATAATCGGACAAAATATTGTTACATTTTTTAATTTAATTATTATGAGCTTTTATGGTATTCTAGCGTGTTTTGCAGACTTTTATATGTAAGAGCTGTCGATTCTAGACCCCAATGCGAGGGGTCATCCGCCTAATGAATGCAGATTGCATCGGGCGGCGGGGAGGGGACCTCTCCAGACCCCTATTTTTGAGCTCGGCAAGTAAAGAATAATAAAAATGAAGTAATAAAGCCTGCTTGAAATTCCGTTAAGCACCGCCGGTGGTAGTATACCTTCGATAAATTACTGCCAATAAAAATATGTAGATTGGGGGCCACGGTACGTGCCACGTGCATAAAATGCACAGAAATGCAATAGCTCGTCGCCGTCATGAAATATGAATAAAATCTTTCGGAATAGTTGATTTTATAAATAAAATCTGGCAGAGCTAAACTGATTCGTATGATGAAACGGAATAGTTGCAGTGCATTGCATTTTTTTTCTTTATTAAATTCAAAGAGGGTTTCAATAAAGTTATTCTTGGGATTTGCATATCTAACTAATATTATTTATTTAAATTTATATTTTTTTTTTGGTCGGCACCCTCATGTCTGAGGATCGTGATCCTTTTCGTTCCGA
>JAGXCT010034482.1:60214-75463 GCA_022495035.1 Philopotamus ludificatus
ATAGTGTGTTTTTATGCTTGAATTATTTTTATGTATTTTTTGTGTTTATGCCTATTACCACAAAATCATCACACGCGTCCTCCGTGGGAATATCCCGTGTCAGGGATCACCGTTGACGAGATACGACCTGTCTACGACTTTTATTCCATTTATTATTCATAAGTAACACGTTCCCCGGCAGTCCCCCGATGTGTGACAACCCTGCGGGGAGCATAAACCTAATAAATTGTATATGTTTCTTTTTATTCTACCAAAAGGCACTTAGAGGCAAAGCTCTCTATTCTGTAGCGCGTTTATTGAAAAATAGATTTAATATGCGCTGCAGAATTTCAATTTGAAATGTGTACGGCACCATCTTGCTTGCACGCTCGCCCGGTGGCGGGTGCGTCCCTGTCCCTCCCCAGTCTCCGGGATCAAGTGCCTAACTGAGATTTATATTTATTTTTTTCATCTCATTTCAAAAGAGCACAAATAAATAAGCTCGACTGTACAGTGTGACACATTCGGCGGGTACGTGATGTTATTACATTGGCAGCGTTTTCGAATCAACTTAAAATATATACAGTGCGCGCTAAAACGTGCCACATCAATAATAATGATTTAAAGGGAGTCGAGGTGGGGTGTGGGAGAAGGCGTCGATTTATGTGTAAAATACATGGGGCGCCCTGGGACCAAAAAAATTATCGTCTTGGAGCCCAGAGAAAAATCCAAAAAAATTATGTGGGTCATTGTTCATGACAATAAACTAATGGGGCTTTCGTAAATCATACGTTTTTTGGAAAGGGTTTAGAAAACACAATACAACTGAATAAATTTATTCTTATAATTTTGTATTACTTACATTAGGTCGTTCTATTACATATAAAACTATTACAATAAGTTGCTTTTTTAATTGATGCAGAGAAAGAATCAGTGATCCTATCTCTAAGGCCTTATTCAGCCTTTCTTATGATATCAAATATTCTGGTCCTTTTTAACCGTCTCTTCGTACTAGATTTTTCCTTTGTGAGCTGTGATGCCAGTTTATTGAGATAAATTCGCTGTCTTAGATTATGTTTATTGGTGTAGGATTCGATTTGTTCTAACACCGAGGGGACTTTTAGGTCATTTCTAATTACGTCGTTCTGACGCAATATAGATTTATATTTAGGGATAATTCTAAATGTGGTCCGATGAGCCAGAGTAGATTTCGCAATTTTATCCCTAATTGCTTTATTTTAATCATTATGTGTTTTAAAAGTATATACGGCGATCAAAATACATTCCTATGTATTTAACTGAGTCTGTCTAGGGCAGTAGCTTACCATTAATGCTTACAGGAGGGCAGTTTCCCTCTCTTAGGGCAAAAGTTATATAGACTGACTTGGCTTGATTTTGAATAATTTTAATTATTCATATTATATTCTCCATCATTTTATTCAATCATGTTTATCTGTTAGTTATTTTTTAAATACTATATTTTTAGATTTTTTAAATAAATCAAGGTCGTTTTTATTATCTATTTTTGTTTTATATTGTTTTTTGTTAAAAAAATTCAACAAGGATCATCTAAAAAGATAAGAGCCTCTTTAAAGCAATCTAACTGAGCATTACGTGTCTGTCGTAATTGCATTACAAATCCATAACATTACCTTCTTAGGGTATAATCCTGTTCTTGGAGTAGAAGTTGAGGGATGATTGGCAATCAGCCACTGCCTATTACGTTTTTTGACGTAAAGGATCCACTTCTCATCTCCACTAAGAGCATGATTAAAAAAATCATTCTGCTCTCTAATCATTACTGATTGGTATATTGTGCTAGGTTTACTTTAGATAATTTATGAGGCATTCCGGAAGTTGACACCTTTTCCAATTCTTTTAAATGCCTGTAAACTGATGTAGAAGGCATATTCAATATCTGTGCTAGTTCTCGTACTGTTAATATCAGCCCTTGGTAGATATTTAATATCAAAATGTCCCAAACCACATTTAATACTTTTTTAGTTTAATTGCATCACAAATGTTTTAATTGCTATTGCCGTATCATGTCTAAGTTAAAACCCATAAAGTATAATATAGCGTATTTTTTTTATCATCTCCACTGCCGTTGTTCTTTTAGAGTTGAAAATATTTAAAAAATGTCCTGTTACTAAAGATAACCAGCGACACTACCACTGTTGATAACCATGGAAGGATTGCTATACATATCCTTAGTTTAGAAATAATTATGCATTTGAGCAATTGTATGAAAAAAAAACTCTCACAATAGAACTAATATGCCCTGGGAAGGAAAACCCTTATCTGTCGACTCACAAATGGTCTAGTCATGATCTTTTTTTTAGGAGATCCTCTCTTTCTTTCTTTCTAATTCCCTCCTACATGCTTGGATACAGTCGCGAGGGTAAAATTTCGATTCCAAAAGTGGTAGAAGATACACGTCCAATACCAACAAAGTACAAGAGAGAGAAACTCTTTACAAAAAACCGCATACCAAGACGGCTTGGGTCCCCGCGGTATATACACAAAAGGGAGTCCTCACGTCACGTGTGGCACTCAGGTTCCTTTCGCCTCGTGAGTGAGTGTCTCGTGTCTTGCAAATGACGATGATATAATTTATAAACCAATATTTGACGCCATTTCCTAATATAATTTTGATGAATTTGAGGTACGTACATATTTGTTTATAGCGGACGAGCTTAGCTGTCAAATAGGAAACAAATCAGTGAGGACTCTTGGCGGGTGCACGAATTAATCATATAATGCTATATGCTAAAATAGTAATCTGAGGAATTCCATCGGCTCTCGTTAATTGATGAGACACTCCTTTCTCTTTCTTTGGAGCAGATTTTTAATTATTTTCTGGTATTCATTTTAATATTTTTGTTAGGAGAAAACTGCGTGTAATTTATTTTTGAACGGCAAAATTTGTATAACCTTTGATAGATTGGTCAGGATTATATTGAGAGGGAGTAGAGACCGATTTATTTTTAATAGAAAATTTGGAGAGGAATATTTTAAAAAGAGGCAATGTAATCAACAAAGCGAAAGATTTAAAGGTCATGTCTGTGTTTTGGATTATTTTATTACTTAGATAATAATTATATATATATAATAAAAGTCGCGACTTAATATTGTTTCTAAAAATAGAATTTAATTTAAATTGTATTTTTTTGTCATCTCAACGGATTTATCTTATTAAAGATATGATAAGATATATTTATAAATATTTTTATAATATATAATATAAATACAATTTCTACGTTTAAGTAATTATGTTTCTAATTTATATAAAAGTAATGGATTAACTATTTTAATATTATTATATTATAGATTATAATTAAATGTAAATATATACAGTCAACCCTCACATAGTCTTCCTTCTATAGGGCATCTTTATAGGATGCACTATCCTTCTGATGCAAAACGCTAAATTTGCATTAATATACAATATTTGAATATTATAAATGGAAAAATGTTTGAAGTATTGATTTTGTTTAAAAACACAATTTAAAAAAACACTAACCCTAAATTTTGTATGCATACCTAGTCTTCTATAGAGTGAATTTCCATATCGTGGTTCCTGGTTGGCGCTATAGGAGGGTTGACTGTTATCGTCAGAACTGATTATTTGTAAATTACTATTAATATATTATTTATTAATGTATTTACGTATGTACATAGCTATTTGAACTTGTGACTTTTTTTAAATGGGTTATTCTAAGAATAAAAATATAATGCTTCATAATTTGGTAGATATTTAAGATTTTTTAATTATGGAATTGCTGAAGACTAAGCTTTCGCCGACTGAGCTTTTGCAGCACGTGTCACTCGTACGTTTCACTCGCACATCGCACTCGCACTTCGAAAAACATCGCATTTGTGGCAACAGAAGCGAAAATTGTTGTTTTTATTGCTTTTTCGCAATTGCAGAATAAATTCGCAATAAAGGTTGTTCGGGAAAAATAAAAAACTTGAGGTCCCCAATATAATACATTTTTTTTTTGATATTTTAAGTAATATATGATAAATATAAATCAGTAAGATTACAAATGTATATATCTTGATTTACCAAATAGCACATTTATACCATATAACTGCTTCCTTCTCCCCTCACCCATGACTTAAACATGATCCCGCCATAAAATATGAAGTTATGGACTCATACGTCATTACCTGGATCCCAAATGTCTGCATGTGCCTAGATAAGGCGTTATTACCTTTCCATCACGGTGTCCTCCGGTGCACGGTAGCGAGGGATGCTGGGTACCTCAGCCGGTGCTCGTGATCCAATCACTGGCGCACACACACGCCATCAAACAATCGGCGCTGGGTGTCGCAACTCAATTTGCCCGATAATGAGGTTACATTGGGTGTACGAGTCCATTTAATGGCCACTTAACAAGGCCATTATGTCCCATTAAGTGGACGGGGAATAATCCTGCCCGTATATTTGTATGATAAATTATTTAATCTCTGGATCGCATCGGCTCTGATTTATCGGAGGTCTGCTGAAACAATAGCCTGATTATGCGAACGTGTATGGGCTCGATTCTTAACTGTATTATTTTTTGCCCTAATTATGGGTCGTTTTAGAGAGGAATGTGTTTAATGCCCTGTCATTAAAGTGTTAAACTGCGATGGAACAGAATCACTTGTTTGTAAGGGTTAGGCTATTATTTATTTACCATAATATTAATTCAATGTATACTTAAGAGGAGAATATCAGGGTTTCGAACCGTTCGGTTTTCGTTCCGGCTTAATAATTAAAAATATGTCAGTAAGGTATAAGTTTTTGATCCTGAAAAATAACTGTTTTTTTCAGTTTTCTGTTCAGCTCCGATTGATTTATTTTTATTTTTTTTAATTGCTTTTATTTGTATTAAAAATGTGTAATATACCGATATGAACCGCTATTTCTTTTCGGTTCAATTCTAGCTAAGGTTCAGTTAAGTTCATTTAAATATTTTTTTTCATATTACATATTTATCAGCTTTATATATTGTGATATTTAGTAGAAATTACATATAACAGGCAAAAATTTAGTAAAAAATGGTGTTCTAGATCTTCCTAATTATTCTATCTATCTCAATCACTGAAATTTATTTAGGACTTGATCTCAAATATTAACGATGATCTCGTTTTTTAATATAAAAATGACACTTTAGGTTTATTCAACGTTTTTTATAATTTATATATAGTCATATAAACCTAAGAGGTTTATTACTTATATACTCAATGCCAAAAAAATATCTGCTCGGTTTATAATTTAGCTATTTTTATTTATCCGTCACGGCGGCTCGAAAACAACCGATTCGTCCGAAGGGGGTCTCTCAGGGACCCCAAGCATTTTAAGTCAAGATATTGATGAATTCTTCATCGATTATTTATTTAACAGTTATTTACGATATGCTTTATATTTTGGATGTTTTAATAATCAAAATGACGCGTAAATGACAACGCTCTCGCCGTAGACTGAGCTCTCGCAGCACTTGTCACTTATACGTTTTGCTCGCACTCGGCACAACGTACAGGGTGTAAGCGAGAAGGCAACGCGCGTCCGGCAACTGTAGTGAATATTGTTGTTGACATATAGGATTTATATTAAAAGAGTTATTTGAGAAAAATCCAAACTTGGGGTGCCCAATATACCCCATCGGCACGGCTAGGTTCAATAAATATATTTATTTTTCTTTTGGAAGGTCCTGTGGATTTTTGGACCTTACTTCCCGATGCACGACTAGGTTAGCGTTTCGTGGAACCAAGGAAATTAATAGAGTATTTACATTTTATATATTATCTCATCCGTCATAAATTCTACTTCGTCTCTTATTATTTTTTTCACCCTAAACTCGTTTCTGAAACTATATAATAATTACATTTTTATGCTACTGTTTTTTTACGTCAAATGCACCTTTTTGCAAATCAAATACATCCTCTTGCAAATCAAATACACACATCTTTGAAATAACTGATAAAAAAGTATATATTGTATATTGAAAAATATTGAATTGTTTAACTTAATTTTTAAAAGAGTCAATTTGATTTGCAAAACCTTGTATTTGATTTGTAAAAGTTGTTTTTATTTGTAAAAAGTTGTATTTGATTTGCAAAATGGTGTATTTGATTTGTAATATGGTGCATTTGATTTGCAAAATTTTATTTGACGTAAAAAAACTGTATTAATTATTAATGAACATTTTAGTGAACGCTTAGTAAAAAAAATGCATCGTAATCCTAAAAGCAGTAATAAGTATAAGTTAGTAATAGCAGTTTATTGATGATCGTGATAACTCCATTTTTTTATTATGATTTTATTATATTCTGGTAATATATTATTAGGTTTATTATTATTTGGATAAAACATAAAATGGCATATATAACCGATTTATAATCTTTATTGCCCATTACACATAATATAATATAGGGATTTAGTATTTTTTTACACGCTCAAGCATGTATTATACATATGTATGTACATATCCGTTTTTAATATAATATTTTTCTTAGAAATTCTATTTACTCTGTATTCTAATTAATACGAAACCGTTTGATAATGGCGGTGTTGGCGATACAAAGCCGCACCCAATCATCACAAACACCAATTAGTAATTATTTTAAATTAATTTTTAAATGTCAACAGCATTTATGAGCAATTAGCTATAATATTAATTTCCACAATTATCATTTCTTGCAATTTAAATTTTAAATTTAATAATTAAAAACCGCGATACGGAATTCTCATAACGTTTTATTGTAGATACATTTTTCTATAATTTATTATTATATTATTATAAAGAGGATTTTTCTTGTCTATTTTGATGTGTGGAGTATGGCCGGATTTGCGTTGGGATTTTGGCCAAACTTTGCCAAAATCGGTAGCGTTCCTCGAACTGAGACGACCGTCGGGGATGCAAATAGTTTCCAAGGCGTTTTGGCGAAACTCGAAGCTTAATTGAAAACTTTACAAGTGCATTAATTGGATTAGTGTATCTATTTTAGTTCAACTGGTACGGATAGATTAAATACGTGTTACAGCGTCGCGACGCCCATGCATTGATTTTAATATTATAACCGCGGGTAATCGATATGTATAATATTCTGAAATTGTTTACAAGGCATTCGATATATATCGGTTATATATTTTTAATTAAAATGACCACCTGAACACCTCCGAAGGTATTCACGTTTCTGTATTTATTGAGAAAGTTTCAGAATCTCTGAAAAGTTTGTACGGACATCATACGACTGAAGGACAATTTATTGCCGAAGCAATATACAATGCGATATGATCCTTATCGATATTCGTCTCGCTTATTTATTTATTTATTTGACTACGATGGATGGATGGCATAAAAGAAAGATTCCAAAGCGCCGTTCATCTATATAAAGATTTGATAAAGAGTCTAAAGACCCAAAAATATGTAAAGGGAATGAGCCTCTCACACTAATATTCCTCCCAGTGTCAAATTACGACACTGGCTAATTTTCATATTATTTCAGTCGGATCAAAATTTATATTAAATGTTTTATAAATATTTATACAACCCAGGATTGATGATATTAAATTAATTAATTCCAACGCGCCAAACTACCTACATAAATATTTTTATGAAACATGCGGAGGTAATGAATCTCTCCCTCTCACATAACCCCTGCCATAAAGAATTTCCTGAATTCATAGTTTTCACGGTTAACATACATTTATTAATTAAATGTCAATAGATTAGATCGAACGTCAAAACGTAACATTTGTTAAAACTAAATAAATTAATATTATCGTTTCTGTTTGCAATATCGTAACAAAGCGTTATTTGCATGTTTGCAATATTTGTAGAATTTTTCATTTTATCTCCGTTCGTACAAATATAAAAATATAAATAAAATCGAACGAAACATCAAATATAAATAAAAATGTCATTGCGAATTTTTATTTGCATAGACATTCGTAAATAAAGTTATATTATTGACTGTTATAAAATGCGCATATTATTTATATATATATATATATAGATTTTCAATTGTTTAAAATTAAATTCATCTATACCTCGATTTACGCGGTAGATACGTTCCACGAAAAGCGGCGTGATGAAAACCACTCAAAAAAATCATGAAACTCATACAAAATGTATGATTTTCAGCCTAAAAAAGGAATTACCAATTCCAACAAGCAATTAATAACGTCTGTGACAAGTGTTTTTTAATATTTTTAATTGAGTTTTTATAAACTAGAGTTTTTAAATATCTCGTAAAAAATCCATTTAATAAATGAGTGCAATTTTATTATGTATTTTTTTTAAATTAATTGTTTATAAACGGTATACCTTGGACTTGAATTTGGTCTTTAGATTAAGAAGAGTTTCGAAGCTGGTCTTCTTTTCTGTTCTATCTAATAAGGATTAATTATTTTTAGGATTTCTTTTTTTTCGTGTTTGCCACATCGTGGTTAGTTTGAATTTCATCCAATAACTAACCATCCAATTAGTCTTAATTATTTATATTTTAAATCTTATAGCATAATTTTAGAAAGAATATGGAACGATAATGAATGTATGAATATCCTTAGGACCTTTTTTATTATTTATTATTATATAGGTTACCCCTAGTCTTTGATTTTTAATACAAATTCTACTTGTCACTAACTTTTTGTATTTCTCTAAAAACGACAAAATAATAAATAATATCCGGTACGATGTGCCAAATGCTAGTGAAACATACTAGTGACACGTGCTACGAGAGCTCAATCTGTGGTTATTTACACGTCATATTGATTAGTTAAAAAAAATCAAATAACGATCAAATTATGAAGCATATCATGAATAACTAATTTCATTATTAGACTAATCCAATTAAAAAAAATGTAAAAGTTGTAAAGAATTCATCAATATCTTTACTTGAAATACTTTGGATATCTGAGTTACCCCTTTCAGACGACGCGGTTGTTTTTGAGCTGCTGTGACGGATTAATTAATATTTAACAATTAAAGTTGGTTAGTCATTTTTAGGTGAAGATATTTTATATATGTTTTATTAGCAGGTTGGAATATCATAGAATTTGTTTTGAAAAAAAATAGAGATGTTGAGGTTTAGATGATTCGTAATATTTTGTTGCTTATTTTCGTATATCTTATGCTTTTATTATTGATTACATGGAATTGATTATAATACCTATTTATTTTACATACACACCTAACAGCTTTATATTTAAAAAGTATTTAAAAATCTCTATATTTTAAACTTCTAGAAAATAACAGATAGTTTAATCTAAGTTGTGTTTTAATCTCCCTTTTTTCGTCTAATATTAAATTGCTTAAATATATTTGGTTATTTTGAAACACCCTATACTTGGTAGATAGTCTGAAGGCGTCATCGCAGGACAACGCCCTTGAATTCACTATAGTCCGACGCTTTATTTTTTTTCCATTTATATTAATCTATATGCACGAAGAATTCGCAAAATGGATAGCTCACAGTAATCAATCTCCATTTTATAATGAAAATATATTTTAATGAGATTTCTTCGAAAATGTTAATGGAGTCGTGTCTAGTTTGAAACTTTATCTATAAACATGACTTTAAAAATTCAATTTGCATCGCGATTGTATATTAAATTAAGCTCGGGCGACTCTATGTATACAATGTAAATGTAATTGGATTGTTTCGGATTCGCGTAACAAAATGTTGAACATCATTTTTTTTCTGCACATTTTGGGCACATTGATTGATCGGCTTTGATATATTCAACAGAACACCTAGTCTGGTATTTCCCGCAGAAATTTAATAACAGAATAATAATTCTCCGAGCGAAACATTTCAACATTAATTTCGTAACCGGATAAAAACGGGACCGTCTTAATATTTAACCAAAACGCGTCTAGAATTATTATTTCGGCGATAAATTAATTTATCCGGGGTGTAGTGGAGGAGGAGGGGGAGTAGGGGGGTGGGGGATCCAGAGTGGGGATCGTGACGTAATCAAATAAAGATGAACGAACGAAATTCCTTATGTATCTCGAGTTGAAATATTTATCGCCCGCGTATAACTTATTCAGGGGACTCATCAAACGAAAAGCCATTAAGGTTGAAGTTCGTTTCGCGGATGTCATTAGATTTGCAGATTCCCCCGTCTGGGATGATGCGAGGATGTGGACCGATTGCGAACCGAGGTGACAAGCCGACTTGACACTTTTGGCGAATTCAATTTTGGAACGCGTTTAACTTGGCGCTTCAAAGCTTCCCAAAGTGGGAGCTTTCTTCATAAAATAATATTTTCGGTTCATTTGCCGACTCGATCGCTCACTGTCTGAAAGACCAAAGATTCACTTTTTGTGTCTAGTTCGTTCTAAAAAAATTTAAAGTTAATTTAGTGATTCTGTTAGAATCATCTTCAGCATCCTAATATCTAAATTCCTTACACTTTCATAGACTCCTTTGCGTTATCTTACATCGCAGTATTTAGTGGTTTTACAAACTGATTCTAACTGTACTTTTTTAGTCAATGGTATTTATTATTTTCTATGGTATGCAGACTACCCTTCTATAGCACTAAGATGTGGATCCTGCTATAAGAATTCGCTATATAGAAAAACAAGCAACCATAAAAATATGTTTCTTTTAAATTGTATTATGTAAATTTAACAGAATTAATACATTAATATGACATTTCGGCGTTTTGTAGAAAATGAAGTTCTAGCAGTGAGCACTATAGAAGGGACTGTATTTACAAAGAATACATTTTAGCCATGTTTGCCTTTAACGTTAAGGATTTCTCTCTCTTTGGTTTGAAATAATATTTTAAGCCATTTTTGTTTATCTTCGCATTTTTTTCTTTACTTCTCTTTATTTATTTAAATATTTTAAATGTGTCTTGCGGTACTGACCAGTGATTCTAAGAAGCTAACACAACCCTAGCTTTAAAATTCTTTTAACCCAATCGTATTTTTTCTTGAATAGCTCTTTAATATAAATTATATATGTTACAAACTTTTTCCATTTGTTTAAAAAACGTCTAAAGAACAAATATTTTAAATAAACATGGCTTTCTATTGTTTGGAGTTGCGAAAAACTAAAAAAAAACAACAATATTCGCTTCTGTTGTCATGGGCGTGATGTTTTTTCTCGCTCGCATCCGTTACGGTGTGCTTAGTGCGAGTGAAACATACTAGTGACACGTGCCACGAGAACTTAGTCGACGGTTTGTGCTCAGTCTGCGGTGTCATTTATGCGTCATGTTAATTAGTTAAAAAATACAAAATATCAATCAAATATTTGTCATTAACCTAGCCGTGCTATTTTTATTCTTAGAATAGTCCAATTTTTTTAAAATGTCAAGATATCATTTTCTTTACTTGAAATGCTTGGGATTTCTGATAGACCCCTTCAAACGACTCGGTTATGTTTAAATATTATACATTTAATTTAAAATTAATAACTTAATAATAGATTTCAGATATCTGTAATTTCTCAAAAAACTTAAATTAAATAATCAGACTAGCTTCATAGTGGTATCTGCCAGGACGAAAGAGACGAGGGGGTTGATAACCCTCCGATTCTGATGATGGATCTAATTTTTACTTTCGATAAAATATATAGCCAGTGTTATGGTTAGTAGGTAACATGCATATATTTCGATAATGCAAGTTAACCACGACTAAGCTAAGTTAGAAGTTGGATAGGTGTCCGACGAAAGCTATGAATTCAGGGAATTCTTAATAACAATGGCCAGGGGGTATTCAAGAGGAAGAGATTCGTTACCTCAACATGCCTTTTTTTATGAAAATGAAAGACGATTTTTGTTCATTGCTACCAAAAAACTGATCCAGGTGATTTTTTACCATCTCATTTGATGTAAAGGTTTTACCATCTAATAGAAAAATTAGGGACCGGAACACGTACTAATCAGAAGGTGCCAGATCTGGAGAACATGGTGGGTGTGGAAGTATATCTTATTCAAGCTGTAAATGCTTTTGGCAATCAATTCTGACCTTTTCTGTTTAAGTGAATCATTAAATTTGTCCAGCTGATGACAGTACACTTCAGAACTGATCGTTGTGTTGTTCGGGAGAAGCTCAAAAAAGCTATTTCATTAATATCCTACAGATAGCATCACCATTTTTTGATGAATATCGGCTTTCGAAGTGCTTTGAGCCGGTTAATCTTTTTTACTCCATGGTCTCTTTGGTTTAACATTGTTGTATAAAATCAGTTTTTTGTCCCCGGGGATGATGCGATTCAAAAATGGATCATTTTCTTGATGTTTAAGAAGCAAATCACAGACGTCAACGTGACGGCACAAATTTCTTTTCATAAGAACATGAGGAACCTATATGTAGAGCTTTGAGATTAAACCTAATTTAATTTTTTAGCGATCTCACAAATTATTGTTCGCCTGTTTGCATCAATTATTGCCTTTATGGCGTCTTCGTCAGCTTCAGCTGGCCTTCCAGAACATGGTGCATCCTTAACATTAAAATTTCCGGATCGAAGTTCCCAAACCAGTTTTAGAACTGGCATATTTCATAAGCAAGCCTTGCAATATTAGCTGTCAAGTCCTCTGTTGGGAAAAAACGAAATAATTCTCTGAACGACCCAAGAGGTAGTTTGGCGCGTTGCAATTAATTAATTGAATGTCATATATTCCGAGTTGAATAAATAATTATATTAAATTGAATTCAACTGAAATAATATTAAAATTACCCAGTGTCGTGGTTTGACACTCGAGAAATTTTAGTGTAAGAGACTCATCCCCCTTGTATCTTAATCGAATCTTTAAGAAATATTTATATAGATGAACGGCGCTTTAGAATCTATCTGTTATGCCATTCTTCAATCGTAAAAAATAAATAAAAATAATTATTTAGTTTATATTTTTATCTCAAAATAACATATGAAATTAACGGCGTTGTGTTATATATATAGGTTAACATGGCCAGATAATTAATATTACATAATAAAAATGGGGTAATAATTTTACATTATTAATAAGTGTTTACAGTGCGGTCCATAAATTGATTAACATTAATTACTCTCTAATTTGAGTGCGCGGATAATCATTACAGTGGCACAGTTTCGCTGTACTGTTCATTGCGCCATAAAAATACTGAATCCTCGTTGCAACTGTGACGTAATTAAAATTGTAAAGGGTCTTCATTATAGCCGATGTGCTCGGCTCGCTTAGAGCGAGGAGGTCGCTCTATCCGCACGCCGCGGAAAGGGACTCGTAAACTAAACTCGCTTAATTAAATTTTAGCGGCTCCCTCACCACTATGTTTATAGTTATTATTTAACATACACACTTGATTCCAAGTTTATGGACTTAAGTGGCTTTAATTAAAATAATACCATTATTGCCAGTGTGTGTTGTGCGGTGAGAAATCAACACGGAATAATTTAGATATAATGCTATGCGATCTTTGAGTACTTATCGGTCATTTGTGTATCGCGATGGTGGTGGGGGTGGGGGGGATGAAATGTCACGTGATGCGTCACGCACAACCACCTCGTATTTATCAGAGTAAATTTTATATATATATATAATGCCTTAAACGACATAAACTGATGAAAGTGTTCGGATCGTTTATTATCCGGAATAGCTTTTTCATAAAGTTTAACTTCATTCAAAGTGGATATCAACCTCTTCCCATTTTCTCAAATTACTTTTTTTTTCTTCCTCCCATTGATACTGATTAATGGAAGCACGTCACCCAATTCCGAGATTGTCCCCCTAACACACATTCTCTTCAATATTTTTTCCTACTCCACATTCTTCTTCTGCCACGTGCGCAAAATATTTCAAGTTATCACCCGCGGGAGGAAGAGGTATCATATTCCACATCTCCTTCAAGTGTGTGAAGCTCGAGCAGGAGGAACGAGCCGGGGGTGGGTCGTCGCTAGGGGTGGGATCCTCCTCCGGGACACTTCCATTTGTTAAGCCCATTGTAAATTGTTATTTTTAAGCCTCGGAGAGATAAACTCGCGATAATTAATTTCATATGAGAATTAATTAGAATGAAATAAAGGGGATTTAATATATTCCATTGATATTAAGCGATTTAGTAATAATAATAAAAAAAAATGTTAATTACAACGTTTTATAGTATATTTATTATTCATTTTAAGCGTTTTCCAGTACGTTAAATTGAAGCTTTTTTTAATGACTGCTTAAAAATACTAATTGCCGTATGAAAGTTTAACGTGCTTTTAAAAGATGCATCCTTTGGAAGAGGGATGTTGAAAGAAGTTTGAAGGATATAAAAAAAGTTCTTAATACTCCTTTGAGATGAAAAGAAACAACGGAAAAGTCTTGTTTTTCCGGCACATTTGTTCGCAAGCATTTATATTGTCTGAGAATATATATATAAAAATAATTATTTGTAATTAAAAATAATATTTTATTAACATTTATTGGATTTAATAATCAATATTTATTTATTCATGAAAATAATAGCAATAATTATAATAAATTATTAACGTGTCGCTTCAAATATTTATCCTAGCTATGGATATTTACATATTTTAATTTCGGAATATTACACCACTAATTATGACAAAAAAAATAAAACATTCATTAAGCACGCTGAAGCGAACATTTTTATTATGATACCGCTTTTAGCCAAATTTTTTTAAACCCAAAATTAATATTATAAACTTTTCATCAAGTCGCGAGCTTAATAATTTGATTACGGTGATTTAAAAATGCCTCTAAATCAGGAATTCAGAAGTCAGAAATCCCTCAAAATTCGAACCTAGCCTGCTCTAAAGAGTGTGATGAAACTCTCTGGTAATTTTTGGAGAAGTATTAAGGAATTATTACAGAAATTTGTACTCTAAGGTTCACAGGGCATTTAATGCAATTGTTAATTTAAATGTATAAGACTTTAAAAATTAGAAACGAGATGAATTTTATGGTTTTTATTCCTCCGTAGTTAGTAGATCTCGCTCCTTTGGATGTTTTTATTTTTAAGTCAAGAGAAACTAATTTAGCGGAGAAAATTATTATCTGTGCAACAATGTATTTATTTATGATGGATGGGTGGCATAACAGAATGATTTAAAACGCCATTTTCCAAAATATAAATTCGATAAAGATTCTAAAGATTCAACGGAAATAAGTTTCTTAAACATATATTTCTCCCAGTGTCAAACCACGACACTGGTTAATTTTAGTATTATTTCAGTTGGATTGCAGTTTCTATTATTTGTTTTATAATTATTTATACAACGCAGAGGATAGTTGGCGTTAAATTGATAAATTCCAACGCCCCAAACTACCTA
>JAGXCT010034483.1:11939-28047 GCA_022495035.1 Philopotamus ludificatus
ACACGATTTGTTTGCGCATGTACGCGATGCGCCCCGCACTGAAAGGGTTAAATTAAAAAAATCGCATTTTCTTGCCTTAATTTTTATGTTGTTTTGATATCGGAATCATAAAAATATGATAGTTATGATTAATATTTTAGACCTGTGTGAAATCGTAAGGCGGCGTCGTCTGCACGTGTAGCGCCCGCTTTACGACGTATTAAAATTTTAGAAAAGCGGGGTTAAAAATGCTGTAAACCTTTTGCACTAACGATCCGTGGATAAATTCGGTTTGGAATAAATATTTTTTATGGGTCGAGACAGACAGATCCGAACTTGCGGATTTCTTTTATGTTTTTATTGTAATCTGTAATAATTTTAAATTTATTAAATGTTCTTTCCATGAGCTAAATGTTCGAAAAATTCTGGGGCCCCACGAAAGCCCCTAAATACGGAGGGCCTCGATCCCTTGCATAGTTTTGCCTTAACATAGCTTTGCGCCTGATAAAGAACGTAATTCAATATTAGATAACTCATTTTTTTTCGTAGAGTAAAGAAAACCATATTTTTGTGGACAAAAAAATATCATTGGGAATGGCCTTTTTATATAATGTGGCACTTCGCGTTGTTCACTTGAGATTTTGACCTTTAAGGGCCCTGAGGATCCTTAAATTGCGAGGGCCCTGATACCTTGCATTCTTTTCCCTTAAGGTAACTATGCGCCTGTCTCAGTATATTAACTTCTGTGACGAAAAAATCAGAGGCCCTCCTAGGGTCGAGGTAGGGTTGTATGCCGAGGGCCCCGATATCCTGCATCGATTTGCCTTAAAGTAGCTTGAATCTATGGATCATGGTATGTGGAACAGGCATTGTACATGGTTCGAAATATGGCTGTTAGGGTAGCCAGCTGAAAAACATGTAATGGCTAGTGTTATTCATTTCCGATTAAATTTGGAGAATATTACTAAATTATTAATTAAAAAAAAAACACTTTGTGGCCCCATGAATTAATGAAGCCCCAGAGGCGTGCCTCATATAGGCAAATCTGCGACTGGAGCCACGTCAGCTTCTTTCATCCCAACCACAGTTTATATTCCACTTTTACTTCCATGAGTCTGTAAAATGAAATACAATACTTTGATCCACACAGTAGCACGACAATAGTGTTCAGTGGCTGTGTGCAGAACATATTTAATCTAGATTTTTTAGGGGGCCTCAAACTCCTCTCTATTTTTTTTACCGACCCTTTACAAATGACAAGCGACAACCAAGATCTTGTGATAATTATTTTATGGTTTTGCGATGGTTAAATTTTATCAATGAATTTAAAGCGCCATCATCTAGTTTTAAAGGTCTTCCTCAAATTTTTGGAAACATATATTGCATTTTTGATGTTTAAAGACGACAAATTTTAGAGATGGTGTCGGTACAGTGGCGCACCTAATCTCCGGCGCCTGTGTGCGCCGCACAATCTGGCCATATGGACAACGCGCCCCTGATCATATGTATTGTGCATCTAATCAAAAAAGAGAAAGTAATAATAAGGATCAATTTTACATTTAGGTATTTATCAAATTTGCATATATTATTTATTTTGTTAAATTACTAACGTTTTAATTACTAAAATTAATTAAAAAATGATGATCTGATCTATACGGGTATGGAGAACATGATGAATTTTATTAAACGGGCTAATCAATGTTTTTGTAATCCTTATTGCGACACTCTTGAACTTCTTCAGACCGTTGATCAATAGGCATTATGCATTATGTCGATTTAAAAAAAATCTTTTTAATATTTTTTTTGCCTCTTGGAGGCGCGCCGTCCATATGGCCAGTTTGTGCTGCACACACAGGCGCAGGATGCGACGAGAAAAGCAAATTTTCTAATTTTATCAAACAGGCACTGGACATTGTCGGTCTGCATCCCAAATATTTCGGTGCCTGTGTTCGCCGCACAATCTGGCCATATGGACAACGCGCCCCTGATCATATGTATTGTACATCTAGTCAAAAAAGAGGAAGTAATAATAAGGATCATTTTTACATTTAGGTATTTATCAAATTTGTATATATTATTTATTTCATTAAATTACTAACGTTTTAATTACAAAAACTAATTTGAAAATGAGGATCTGATCTATATATCTAATCAATATTTTTGTAATCCTTATTGCGACGCTCTTAAGCATCATCAAACAGTTGATCAATAGGCAATACTGCATTATATCGATTTAAAAAAACTCATTTTAATAAATTATTATTATTTTTTTTCCTCTTGGCGTCCCAACGGAGGCACGCCGTTCATATGATCAGCTTGTGCGGCGCACACGGTCGCCGGAAGATGAGGTGCAACGAGAAAAGCAAATTTTCTAATTTTATCAAACAGGCGCTGAACATTGTCGGTCTGCATCCCAAATATTTCGGCGCCTGTGTTCGTCGCACAACCGGGCCATATGGACGGCGCGCCCCTGATCATATGTATTGTACATCTAATCAAAAAAGAGGAAGTAATAATAAGGATCATTTTTACATTTGCATATATTATTTATTTCATTAAATTACTAACGTTTTAATTACTAAAAATAATTCAGAAATGAGGATCTGATCTATACGCGCTAATCAATATTTTTGTAATCCTTATTGCAACATTCTAAGCATTGTTAGACAGTTGATCAATAGGCAATACTGCATTATATCGATTTAAAAAAACTCATTTTAATAAATTATTATTATTTTTTTCCCTCTTTGCGTCCCAACAGAGGTACGCCGTTCATATGGCCAGCTTGTGTGGCGCACACAGGCGTCGGAAGATTAGGTGCGATGAGAAGACAAATTTCCTAATTCTTTCACACATGCGCCGGACATTGTCGGCGTCCCAAATATGTCGGCGCCTGTGTGCGCCGCACAAGCTGACCATATGAATAACACGCTATTGAGTAAGATATTAAATTATTTTCTCTGCGCTTTCAGGTCACCGCAACGCTTTTCAGATCAAATTGAATTAAAAAGCGATTCGAAATAGAAAACATTTAATTTATTAGCGACGTGAAAAGTCGTAGTAGGGGTCACCAACTCTAACCCCGGTGCACGTGCACTCGGTCGCCGTAATTTGTGCAAATCGATGCACGTTCCATCACGCCAGATGTCGAGCTTGATGTCATTGTAATAATATGTATACACGGCATCATCGGCTTCAGAATGCCGTTTCAGTGCGAAGTTTCGCATTCTCGGCCGATAATGCCCCGGACTCGGTGTACGCTCTTTTAATGGTTATTTAAACTGGCCGCGTGCGAGAGTCATATCTGTCATATTTCACCTAGAAAATGGCACGGCAGCCCGAGGGTTAAATATATGACAGGGGGGGTCGTGCCGTGGAGAATAATTTAATGTCCACGTCCACCCCTCGTGATGCCAGCACGCGGCCACCGACAAATAAATTAATTGACCAAACATGATCGGTCATAGCTGACAGGGTTCGAATTACCGCCATAATTTATAATTGAATTGAAAGAAAGTCCCGGGGAGTCCCCAATTTTGGGAAAGGTGTTCCGAATTGGAGGCCGAATAAAACGCCGCCGTCCGAAGGAGGTTTTCGGGTCAAAAAGACACTCGGTTCGACAAATATTAGTCATCGTCGGTAATCTGACGACAATACGATCATCGCTAAATTATCATTGTCATAAGTTAACCTTCGCGCTATTGAAATATTTTTAATACAATGTCATCCAGTTTATAATTTTGTATGCCATTCAAATTAAGGACATTTTTTCATGCGATCACCCATCCAAGTATTGATCGTATACAATATTACTAGATCAATCATACAATTCCTATTGAGCGTCATATATTCAAATTTATGAAATTCATATCTTAAAATCTATAACTTATTTTATATTCGAGATAGAATTATAAAACTTTTAATGAATATAGCTCAAGATATATTCTTTCAAAGAAAATAATAAAATCTAAAAATATATATCTGATTAATGTTTAAAAAATATTTCAAAACAACAGCTATGAAAATTTTAAATATGGAAAACTGAATTTTCTTTAATGGTTTAATCATTTTTTTAGTAATCCTTATTGCTAGACTCTTCAGAGAGTTGATCAATAGGAAATTCTGCATTATGCCTTAAGATACTTTCTATATGACTAAGTATTTAGTGTACAGAGAATGGCATAAAGTATCAATTGTACCTAACGACATAAAGTCTCAGGGAAAAACTCTCTAAACGTTTGTTAATTTATTTTTATTCAATATGATAATATTTTAAGGATTACATGATGATTATATAATCAATCTTTAATATCAAGCAGGGGCGCGCCGTCCATATGGCCAGATTGTGCGGCGCACACAAATTAGGTGCGCCGAGAAGCGCACATCTATCGATCTTTTTCATACAATATTTTTTATTATGTAATGTAAGGGCTCTAATTCATGTTCTTTACATAGGTGACGGACACTATCAGTGCGCCACTGATTTCAAGTATTTACCGATTTTCACACGATCTAGGTTGTTCATTTCGGTGGGTTTTGCACCACTACGATACATATCGCACTTGAAATGGTATATATTATTAATACACGGAAAATTTTCCGATCGATCCTCATTTTTTTTTTCCTTTTTAACATATAGTACTTTTTATCTTTATTTACACATTATTTTCTTTATTTCAATATTTTTTACTTTTTTTTTTATTTTGTTGTTATTTTATATCTTAAATAATGTATTTTGTTTTTTTTTTTTACTATTCTATTTATGTTTTTATGCGTGATTGGCGACCTGGATTATTCTGTAATACCAATCACGCATTGTCTTTAAAATAAAATAAATAAAATAAAATAAATAAATAAAAATCTATTCGTGTTTCCCGACAATCTCTAGATCTATTTTCCTCTACGACTGAGGGGAGTAATATCGATATTTGTTGTTCTATATAACTTATCTCAGTTGTTTCTTATGAAATCCAAATGAAATCAGCCGACAGTAGTGTAATTATTTACTTATTTTACAAGTTTAATAATAATTAAGCTAGTAAGAATCTGAGTTTACTTAATTTTATCCCATTATTTTTGATGATCCTCCTCATTTCATATATAATTTTAATTGTGGTTTGAACAAGCTTGTAACCTTATTCAATTTAAAATAAATATTAGGGGTACCCGAAAGAAATCGCGCATTTTTTTATGAATGTAAAATTTATGTTTTTTGATCATAAATTATTTTAAAACATAAATGTCATCATTATAAGAAACTGTTTCTCATCTTCCTTGTTAAGTATTTTGATTCAAAACCTATCTGCTTTTGAATCGAAATACATATTCAAGTGTTTTTGACTTGAAAGTAATTGGAAGGAGCAAGGTCTGAGGAATATGAAGGGTGTGTCAGAACCTCTCAGAACTCCTGATTCTGATCTCGTGTCATTATTTATTAAATTGTTGCCTCTTCTATCCCTTCCTTCCAACCATCTCTTTATTAAATTATTCCTCTAATATCCCACCAAATGCACAAAAGTACTCAAACCAGGCTTTGGGGTTGGAAAGAGAGTTTAAACCGTTGATTTTTTCGTCTTATGTCATCGTAAACGATCCATTTCTCATCTCCAGTTACATTTTGGTGTAAAAATATTGAATTATTTATCTAGGCAATAAAGAATTACATGTATCTCTGCTTTTTTTTGTTATCTTCAAATACTGTATTTAAATTCTCATTTTATTTGTTTAATCGACGCGTTGCAAATATGACTGTACAGAAGACCTTGGAGATTTGAGTCTCTGTGATAATTCCTTGATGATTAATCGAAGATCCGACTCGATCGGAAGGTCGTCTAGGTTCAGGTGCATCTTTTAGATTTCTATTTCCTCTGTTACGCTATTGCCCTGGTCGAAAAAAAGTAGCATACTATATCTGATGTGTCCTTCGTTAATATCAGGTTTCTATATTTTACCTTTAATATATAATATAAATTTTATTACTCATAAATAATGCTAAACAATAGTATTAAGCAAAATAAATTAACGGATATGCGTTCTTCACCTTGTTTGAACACAAACTGGTTTCGAATATTAGGGTATAAAATATGCGATTTCTTTAGCTCGATAACTAAAAATAGTGATAAGTCCTTAAACATCTCATTTTTTTATATGGCATCCAACGAACATGACCATGTTTATATGTTCATGACATTTTAGTTCAAATGCTATTCTATTTTTTGTCGATCAGCGTCATGCAGAATTTTTACTGAAGGTTATCCTTCTCAATATTTAATTGTGATTAGTCTCAATAAGGATAAGGGTAGTGGGTTTTAACTGATGGTTCAAAAATCATTTTAGAATTATATCAATGATGCTTTATGAAGTTCTTGTTTTCCACAATGTATCACAATGAAAATACTCTATGTGTAGTTGTGCGCAAATAGTATGACTAACGATGACAGCAGCGATGATCGCCGATCATCGTATTTTTTTTTCCAATAAATATGGACCGCACTGTATGAGCACAGAGCCGTGGTGAATCTGTGATTTAACCGGTAATGCCAACTTGAGGAAACGTGTTAATTATAGTGGGCCGGAGGCTAGATGAGTGATCCATCGCCGTTGACACTGCCGACGCCGTCCTCGACGTCGTGCAGAAATTGATTAACAATTTCGTCAATAAATTAAAATCGATCATCTTAATTATCGGTTCGAGCCGACGATTAATTACACGCTCCGTCCGCCGAGTAATTATTGTATAATCAACGCACATCTGCGATAGGTTCGAAACGACGCTGGGTCGACAAAACAAAGACAAACTCAACGATAGCGTGATACGAGCAATATCTTACGAATTTATTTCCTAATCGTGAAATATGGCAACGCGTATGCGACCTTCGCGCACGAACCGAAAAACATAATTATATATTTAATGAAAATTGATTTATTTAATTAATCGCATCGATTCGGGTCCATTCTCCCCTTTGGATCGTCGCGGGCCAATCGTAAGACGGGGGCGTGGCCCGAATAGTGCATGGATAGAGGAAACGGTGGCGAGTGCATGTGCGAACTAATTTCTAATCAGGCGTGCTCAAGCCGGGGGTGATTAATTATTTGATTGTATTACCTGGTGTTGATACGACGGCGGGAAGAGGCCCTGTAGGGTCTCGAAGGGGGCCGCTCTGTTATCGCCACGTTCCTGAAGCATCCAGTTCTGTGCGAAAAACAACGGACTGATTTTCAAAAAGGCATCAATCAAACATAACATCAAAAAATATACATAAAACAAATAAATCGTTTCGGAATCAGCGCTCTAATACATTGTTCGTTCTGTCTAGACGAGTGCGTTTCAAAAGTTTATTTCCAATTTTACAACCACTATAATGTTGAGGCTATAAATTCGGAATGGAATGGTAGACATTAATTTTTGGCCAAGGCGGCGTTTTGCACACAGACCGAATGTTCGTAATAGTATTCGCGGCAACTTTTTAAATGCACTTTCATGTAATTAGACCTCACTTTTTTTTAAATACGGTAACGGTAGTCGAAATGATCTGAGGCAAAATTTCTTAGTTTTTCTACTTAAAAATAAAAATAAAAATTCTCAACAGCTCCACAAAGGAACAGGACCAAAGCGGAAGAGAACAGCTTCAGATGATCGTTTTTTAAAAAGGTTCTGCTCAACTAACTGATTTAAAACTGCAGTGGATATAAGGACATAGTTCAACGGAGGCGGCGGAACCGAAGTTAGTTTCGAAATGGTACAGAGAAGATGGTTTTATGGCAAGATCGCCGCGAAAAAACCACTTCTCCTGAAACAAATTCACGCCAAATTACTCCAATGGGCAAAAAATTACCGGACATTGACTAAAGAAGACTGGAGGAAAATTATCTTCTCGGATGAAAGCAAATTTAACTTGTTTGACATATGGCCGTTATACGCCGTTCATTTGGCTAGATTGTGCGGCGCACACAGGCGCCGGGGCGCAAAGAGGGACAATTAATTAAATATAAAACAATCATTTATAATTAATTTGGTTCGTTTTTTAAGCACACCAGACTTATAGGGGCGATAATTGAATTGCACACAGGTGCCGGGTATTCCCCAGATAAAAGAAAGACTTGACGAAGAATGGATCAGGCCAACGGTGAAGCATCCAGCAGGAAAATAGCTTTGAGATGCTTTTCTTAGTTGGAGATTTAGTGTTCGTCCATGGAACCTTCAATACAGAAGTTTATAAATTAATCATTAAACTAACTGTGCCGATGGGGTCTATTGGACACCCCAAGTTTTTGATTTTTATCGAATAACTCTTTTAATATAAATCCTACATGTCACAAACTTTTAGTAAATAATATGTATTATACATATTTATCGTCCTTTAATGTATGCAATTATGCGATGTTTTTCTCGCTCGCCGATATGATGTGCCAAGTGCCGTAGCTCGAGACTTTGCCGAGTGCGCCTGTCATTTACGCGTCATATTGATTTATTACGCGTATTTCATTTTCAAAAGGGTGTATTTGACGTAAAAAAACTGTACCAGTGACACTTACTACTAGAATTTGACGGTCGGTCTAGTGGCGTGTCGTCAGTGGGACATCGTCGTGTGTGCGTGTCATTTACGCATCATATTGCTTAGTTAAAAAATCCAAAATATCGACTAAATTATGAAGCGTAACATGAATAACTATTTTTATTCTTGGTTTTTTTTTTAAATGTCAACTTGGGGTCTCTGAGAGACCCCCTTCGGATGACTCGGTTGTTTTTGAGCCTCCGTGCCGGATAGGTTAACCATTTACTTTGGTTTAGAGAAAATTCTAAGGATTCACTTGAAAAAATTACCTGAGCGCCATTTCGATGACCGCCACCGTAACGTATGCGTCATATCCAGCCATCGTTTGATAATAATTTTTAAAAAAATGGTCAGCTCATAAATCAAAAAATCAAATCAAAACGAATACTAATGGATTCCGATTGAAGATATCCCCCGCATTTTCACGAGGTGATGAATATTAAACGCTTTTTTTTAACATACACACGTGAGGGATGAGCCAGGTGGGCTTCGAAGCACCGTTCCACCCCCCGCGCCACCCATCGCGGTATCTCCCCGTCGCCCCCCACGGTCCGAGCACTAATCAGCTAATGGAAACGAGCGTCACGCTACTCGCCACACACGTGTATATATGTGTACTACGCGAATAATCAATATTTATTTATATGAAAAAAAAAGTAAAATTTTACCAGGAATATGAGACGTATACATTCGACGGAGAATTCTATTAAAAAAATGGAGAAAAACATTTTTTTTTGTTTTTTTTTATTGTAAAATTCGCCATCGTCTATTAACGTGTCGGTCGATAAAAGGTCGCTCGTGTCATACGTGGTTCCGTGTAAATTAGTGTCGACGATGGGTGGGCGGAAGAGGTTAACAGGGGCCACGTGTCGACCCCCGGGGACCATCCGGGATACCGCTGAAACGGCCCGGGGGGCGGTGGTGGGGGCAGGTCGCAGCTGTCGCCCGATGGGAAACCACAATTTATTATGGCAACAAATTATCTTTTGGTCACCACTTTTGCCATTAGCATCGAAAGATAATCAGCACATTTAATTAAAACAATAATTTCAATAATACGCCGTGGCTCGTAAAAATGAGAAAGATCTGGGCTAGGATTAGAAACGGAATTAAAAGTAAACTCTAATGACGATTGCTTTGAAGAATGGTACTGGTTGCAAGGAATCGTAAAGAATAATACATGTCGCGTCGTCCATATGGCTAGATTGTGCGGCGCACACAGGCGCCGAAGTATTAGGTGCACCGAGAGGCGCCAATTGGGGAAAATTAAATTTCACGAGCTATTCAAATCTTAGAACTTATATTTAGACATTGGGAGCCAGAGTAGATGCCTAGTTTATTGAAAACGTCTTTATTTTAAAAAAAAATGAAAAAATCTTTGGGCGAAACTGTTCGATTCAACATCTCCTGCAATTTCTTCCTATTTCTGGAGATCACAATATATGAAAGTATGTGATTATGCGGCGCACACAGGCGCCTAAAGATTATTTGCGCCGAGAGGTGCCAATTGGGGAAAATTGAAAAATATTATATATTAAATTCATTAAATTTCACGAGCTAATAAAATCTAAGAACTTATATTTAGACATTGGAAGCCAAATTAGATACCTAATTTATTGATGGCTACAGAAAACGTCTTTATTTTAAAAAAAATGAAAATATCTTTGGGCGAAACCGCTCGATTCAACATCTCCTGCAATTTCTTCCTATTTCTGGAGATCACAATATATGAAAGTATGTGATTATGCGGCGCACACAGGCGCCTAAAGATTATTTGCGCCGAGAGGTGCCAATTGGGGAAAATTGAAAAATATTATATATTAAATTCATTAAATTTCACGAGCTAATAAAATCTAAGAACTTATATTTAGACATTGGAAGCCAAATTAGATACCTAATTTATTGATGGCTACAGAAAACGTCTTTATTTTAAAAAAAATGAAAATATCTTTGGGCGAAACCGCTCGATTCAACATCTCCTGCAATTTCTTCCTATTTCTGGAGATCACAATATATGAAAGTATGTGATTATGCGGCGCACACAGGCGCCTAAAGATTATTTGCGCCGAGAGGTGCCAATTGGGGAAAATTGAAAAATATTATATATTAAATTCATTAAATTTCACGAGCTAATAAAATCTAAGAACTTATATTTAGACATTGGGAGCCAAATTAGATGACTAATTTATTGATGGCTGCAGAAAACGTCTTTATTTCTAAAAAAATGACAACATCTCTTGCAATTTCTTCCTATTTCTGGAGATCGCAATTAATGAAAGTATATTATTTTTAAAATATTGGGAAGATCATGTCAGAATCATTAAAGGACGTGTCAAATGATTTTTGCATTTGTCTAAAAAAGCCTAAAGAATAAATATTATTAATAATCATTGTCATTTAGTGTGCAATTGCGTAAAAAAATAAACACAACAATATTCACTGCTGTTATCACGCCCGCGATGTTATGTCTCGCTCGCATCCGGTACGATTCGCCGAATGCGAGTGAAACGTGCGAGTGACACGTGCTGCGAGAGCTCACTCTGCGGCGAAAGTTAAAATATCGATCAAATTATGAAGTTTATCATGAATAACTATGTCTATACCTAGAATAATCCGTTTTTTTTTAAATCTTAAGACATTGATGAAGAATTCATTAATATCTTGACTTGAAATGCTTGAGGTATCTGAGATACTCGGACGACTCGATTGTTTTTGAACCGTTTTGGTGTCACGCCAAACAGCTTCGTCCAGTTATGAGGGCAAATATTATTTAGCAAAACAAAGTTAATAAACCGGATTACGCACGTACGTTCCCAATAATATCGTACAATGCAACGGATGCAAAAACCCAAACAAAAGTTTCTAAGAAGCTGACAAGGGAGCACTAGATTTAATTCTGCAATTCGAGCAAAAAATTGCAGACGAAAACAATCACGACAGGAATATAAAGGGTATCGCCCCTTATAAAACAGGGCAACCAAGAAACAGTTAAGAAACGAAAGGATCGGAGCTTTTTCCTTAACTGAAGCTATCCGAGGCTTTGTTTAAGAGCCTTGTAAAGACGCCAGTCCCGATTGGAGCCCAGGTTGTGGGTTGCACACTCTCAACTATGAAGAATCCGATTCATTCTAACTGCAAACCACTGAACTTCCTACACGTCGTCGTACTTATTCCTCCTAAGACCATCTTCACTGTGAGACGGCATTGGAGAAGACATCGCCAAGCCCTTTATGATATCGGACATCTTCGTCCTCAGCAGACATCGCATCATCGCTACAAGCAGATTATCCCTTGGCAACATGGATGTTGCAACGTGGATGTGCACCAATTCACCTTAAAGAACTGGACGCAATCGCAAGAATCAATAAGACAATAATCAATTTAAGAGTTAGATTATCAGGTAAAGCGGAAACAAATGACAGTATTTGTATTTTTCAAAGAGATACAAAAGAGAAGTTCAAGATAGAGAGACAAAAAAAGAAATTCAAATCTTTTAAATCCAATACTCTTAATTTGGAGAATTAATATTTAATTGTATAAAATTAAAAAGCGGTACAGTTAAACCCCAACTAACACTAAAATCGGGACCGTGTTATTTGGAGACGTGTAATTGTGGGAGTGAAGCCGTCCGGCTGTGTGCGTATAGCCTTGCACGTGTGACTACACAGACGCTAGCCAACGTTTGACTGTATGTGAATGCGACCGCGCAATTGGGGGATTTGGCGCGAATATTTCACCTCAGCGCGTAATTCGGAGTAGCGTAATTGGGGGTTCCACTGTACAGTAAACCCCCTCTATAACGTCAATATAGGTTACACGTTAAAGGGGATTGAGGTTTTTCAATTTTATTTTTTGATTTGAAGGAAATCAGTTCTTTTTTTTAACATTTTTACGTTTTAATCAACGCAAATGACTTGACTCGTGCGATGAGCGATATCCTTTCGTATTTTGGCTGTTTTAATCTTTCCGCAACTTTAACAACAAAAATTACGTTATAGGAGGATCGATGTTATAGGAAAAACAGCCGCAAACGTTATAGGAGTGTACGTTATAGGGCGGTTTATTGTACATTCTGTTAATTCTCCTAACAACTGTTAGTGATTCATAGTGAATTATTCTGAAAAAACCCTCCAAATATGAAAGAGTACCTTTATAAGCCAAAGATAGCCTAGGGGTAGATTCGATTTAAGTCGATTAAAGTCAGAAATCCTTTTAAAAAAAGATCAGTTTCATATCCGGATAATATCCTTTACCCTTGGCCATAGACGACCGAGTTCTTGATTGTTTTACACAGATCATCATCGATTTTAAGACGCCTTCTTGATTTTTTTAACCATCTATAGTACCGCATGAAGGAGATTCGCAGCCATAAGAAACTTATTAGTTTCACTACACTGTGCAAGGGATTTAGAGGACTTCTACGAAAATATAGTCGAAGGATAAATTGTTCAGGTAAGGATGAGGTGCATACTGATATCTCTATATTTAGCAAACTGAAACAATTCTATAGCTTTTACAGCTTTTTTCTTCCGAGTCACCGTTTTCTATCGGCTTCCATGATGGGCTGAAGAAGGCTCAATTTTACGATTTTTATTTGTAAAAGATGGAATCTTGATTCGCAAGATTCCAGATTAGAAGAGAAAGGTAAAACACGAAGAGGAAGATTAATTAAATTAAATGAAAAAAGGCATTGAAGATGAATTGGAATTGAAAAAAAATATTTTGGGTCTGCAAAAGTGCTTTGTTTTCGAATAAATGACTTTCGAGATGTCTCATAAATAAAAATCGACTTTAAAAGTATCCATTAGATTGGAGCGGACACGTGAAAGCACTCCCCCTAAGGTTAACACATTAACGACCCCCCTGTAATTTATTTCACACAACATCCTTCCTGCACAAAATGTCCATTTCCATGACTAACATTCAATTCGTTTGAAATTAAATCCGAGCATATTTTTTTACTACACATTTTAATTACGCCAACTCTAATATGCTTAGCCTATATTCCCCTTAATTTTTAATCTTTATGAAATATGCTAATTCCAATGACGCGGCCGGAATACGTGTAATTTAAAGCGCCATTAGCCTACATACATTTCGCCAAGATTAAATTAATTAACGACGATTTAATTAAGTTAAATTGTTATTAATCGCGATGGATTGTGTCGCGCGTTTTGAGAAGCTGTGACATATTTAATTATCCGGTCGGGAGTGCGCATGCGCTGTTGGCCACGCCCTTAATTTTCCGTCAATACCAAAGCCGGCCGACCGACCCGACTCGGCGACAAAATTAATACCTAATACGTGTCCAAAATGTCCCTCAATTTAGGACGGATTAGAAATAATGACAAATTTAAAAAAAAATTGGACGCAATTAAAATATGAATAATTCGATCTGATTTGGATTCACACGCATATCTAGAATTACACGGTGGATAGCTTCTGCGAAACGTGACGTAAATCGGGAATAAATTCGTATACATCTGTGGCGGATTGATTTCACGCATATGAACAAAATCGCTTTTAAACAAATATATTATTAATTTTTCGTTCATATTATGCCAAAATTTTTCGATACGATTTATATCGGAGCCATTTCCTGAATGTTCTGATGGTATTAAGTCTAAAAATCAATATTAAAAATGTTACATTCAATATTTATTGGATACAGAATTTCCTCAAAAAATCTTCTAGATTGGCTCGACGCATGAAACATTTTACAGCACACGTTTATATGGTGTACTGATTGTTTTTGCTGAATTTTCGATTTAATCCAAACAATATATGAAGATATAAAGTATAAAGATTGTTTTGCCTGTGTTTGGTCCATAGATCACCTTTGAAATTTGATGTTGGCGACGCCTGCTAAGAATACCATGTATTCTGCGATATTTCTGGCATCTTGCTAGAAGAAATTAAAGCCTGGAGAAGCTCGTCGTGCTTGGAAACGTATAAGGGAGCAGAGAATCCTGGAGACAGTAAATATGATATCCTCAGCTACGCCAAACTCACCCCGTACGGGGGTCGACTTGGTGATGAGAAGAGGACTCCGCAAGATTGGGAGCGACTCTGGAGAGTCAAAATCAAGAAGATCCGGAATAAAAATGGCCACGATCCTCAGACATGAGGGCGCCGACTAAAGAAGAGAAGGTCTGTTCGAGGCCTAATAATTATTATATTTTATTCAAAGAATCTCCAAATTGTTTCAGTATCCTTTCAGATGCTCCATTGTTAGAATGTCAGTATTATTTTTTGTAAATATTTCACCCCTCAAACATGTGTGACGATGAGGAGCATATTCGACGCGTCATCCTTTATTACTACAGAAAAGGCAAGGGCGATAAAACAATTACTGAAAAAAATTGGATATAATAACTGAAGATGAAAAGTGGATACTCTATTTTAATTTAAAAATAAATGGATCCTGGGGGATGTTTTCAAACCTGAATCGAACTGAAAAATATTTCGAATCATTTTTGTTTCGTTTGAACCGAAAGATTTTTACAAATTTTTTTTTTCAAAACGTTAGAATAAAGTTTAAAATATATTTTTTTTATTTTAATTAAATTTTTAATCCGTGTTTTCTTCTAACAACTTTAAAGGCTTTATTGTTAGTCAAGAGACTGCTAAATTAAAGAGTTATTCCGGGATTTAAAAATATAAATAGTTAGCATTGTTTGCTGAAACAATTAAAGATAAAACATACGAAATGTTTTCCAATCAGAAAATGGAATGTCTTAAATTAGTTTAAGCTACATCAATAGCAGTTGACGAGACTTGTGCATAAAGACACAGATTTATTTAATCTACGGGTCCTAAAGAATGATTTTTAGAATTATTGCCACTCAAAAGCATGAAGAAAGGGTATTTATGAAAATACACTTCTTATTGGATCAATTTTAACAGATGGGACAAAATTTGATGTAAAAAAATAATTAAGATTTACTTGTTTACCACTGCATCATTAACAAGAAGCGCTTTTTACTTTTTTTATACTTTGCAAAAATATAGAGCTGGTGATTAAGATTATCATCACAATTGTAGCTCCCAATAAATCAAGAATTTAACGAATTTTTAGATGAAATGGTTAGTTTTCAGATTTACTTTTGTGTAAGCTTTTAAGAGAAAACGTTTTAAAATGCTTTCTTAATAACAGAAATTTAATCATATCATCCTGATTAAGATGCTCACTATCCAGAATTACCGGAATATGTAACAATAAGATGTCACATCTCGTCTAAATTAAATTAATCGCAAACTACAGTGGAAATGAAACATTTTTTTCAATGTTATCATTTAAAAAAAAAATGTTTTGCTTAAAATTTTGAAAGAGAAACTTTGATTCAGTAATTTAGTACATAATTGACATTTATTATTTAAAAAAAAAAATTAAATATGATGGAAAATTTCTATAGAGGTTTCAGGTAGAAAAGGAAATCAACATTAACCTAGGCTGAATTGTTTTTTTTCATTTAATAGCACTTGTAACCGTTTAGACGCCACGGCGTGCAGGCACGCAAAACAGGCTAACCAACAGCGCCACGGCAAACGCTACTACGAATTTATTTATGAAT
>JAGXCT010034484.1:0-21095 GCA_022495035.1 Philopotamus ludificatus
TAATATTAAAAGAGTTATTCGAGAAAAATCAAAAACTATGTAATTCAAATGTAGTTTAAAATTAATTATTACACGTGATCCAAGCTTAATACGAGAAATAATAAAAATAATATCTGAATCCGTATTCAAAACTAGTAAAACAAGTCATAATTTTCATATTCGCCTTTTAAAATATCATATGAGATCATTTGTCGAATTTAAATTGTTTAAAAATCAAAGTGTTCATTGTAGATTTGAGAACGATACACCTAAACTGATACTATAAAGTATGAAGAGCCTGATAGTTTTATAGTCAAACAAAATTAGGACAAGTCACAAGAAGCAGTTAACCAAAGAAGCTAACCAAAACATGAGCGAAAGATTAAAATACTAGTGATAGTGTTCGCTATCAAATTTAATAATTAATGAATTACAGTCAAGAAATATTTCTTAGTTAGAATTAATAGATCTTAGATGGATTATTTCAACGTTACTGGACACAAATTGAACTCAAACGAGAGTATGTGAAAACGTGAATGTCTTTTTGGACTACCTATTATTCAGGGAAGGTAAGGTTCATTGAAGCTTCCATATATAGATACGTTTTAAGAATGGATAAGTACTCGCTACATATATTGAATATGGATTTGTAGTAGATTTATCTACCGTTGAACCAAGGGAAAATTCTAAACACGAGTCGATAACGAAGAAATCCTAATTTTAGATCAATTTCAGTCTGAATAATCCATTTTTTATATTTACAACTGGCAATTTGATATCTGAAGATTTCCGTCTTCGGTGAAGCCAGGGTACCTTTCGCGCATTGGGTCCGCAGGTACCAGAGGTAGAATACGAGGCGGAAAGAAGTGGAAGAACTCGGCCGAGGGGAGCAAGTGTTTCGTCTTTGTGCGGATTAACGCGCCAACTGAGACCTTTTTTATACTTCGGGGGAGGCAGGGGGCTCGGCTATATAAAGATTTCATTAATGTATACCTTAATTACGAATGCGGTGGCGGAGGCGCGAGGTGGTGAGATGGGCACCAGCCCCTGACACTCCCCCTTCTCTTTTGTTGTAATGAAATTAAATTCTTAAGAAAATATTATTTTACTCATTACGCTGGGGACCCTGGAATGGTGGTGGTGCAAACACACAAATACGATCCGGCGTACACAACAAAAAATACTCATTTTCTTCCAAAATAATTAGCAGACTAAAGACTTTGTTAGCACAATGAGAACCTCTATAAATATCAATTAAAAAATCAGGCAAAATCATATAATAAACATTATTTTATTAAAAAAAATGATGTTATATATCTCAAGTCATTGCTTCATTCAAATAAGTTGATGAACACTGATCGATCAATTAGTATTAAAATTATCGCAACACGTACAAATTCTCAATTAAAAATTTAAAATATACCATTTTCACATCGAATTATCAAATTACGAGTGCGAGAAGCACACGGTCGCAGGGGGAGCCCCAATAATAATTATATTTTTGTGTTGACGAATAATAAAAAGCTAGAGGGGGGGACTTCTCTCCGAATTAACATAAATGATAAATTCGGTTATTGCGCGCGACAGCCGTTTGATGGATTAACCGAACTAACCGACCGGGCCTCGTCCGCGCAATTTGCATTCGTTGCTAAGAACAAACGGTGGCTCGCATTAATTAGACGTCTAATGTGGTTAATGGCCGCCGCCGGATAATCAGACCATCGCCCCTCTTTAACACGTGTGAAACGGTCACCGGTGCCACGTACGATTAGTAACATCGTCGCCATTGTGTGTATGTAATTATGCATTTACGATTATGTGTTACGAAATGATGATCGGCAGCTGTAAACGACGTAACAATCGAGACGTGTAAATAAAATACTTATTATTTTTCATCTCTCCTGAAGTTTGTCCTATTTTTGAAAAACTTTATAATTTAAATGACCATTCTTAGGGTGTGCTATATAGATAAGAAGTACAAATTTGATGAAGAAAAGTCTGTCACAAATGGAGGATACAATATTTATTTATTTTTCATAATGACAATGCGTGATTGGCATTGCAGAATAACCCAGGTCGCTAATCACGCATAAAAACATAATAGTAACGTGAAAAAATAACATATATAACAATAAAGAAAAGAAAAGAATTATAAAATATCAACAAAACGGTGATAATGAGAAACGGTTGAGCAGAGTAATAGCTCTGATTACTGGAGAGTTTCTGAGAGTACCTGTCCTCACATTTGGCGGAAGAAAACTCACCCGCGAACGAGCTCTATGGTAAAGTACAAAGAGGTTATGTACTGCGCCAACCAACAGCTTGAAGAAGTACTTTTCCAAGTAAATCGACCTTCTTTTCTCTAGGGCTACATACCCTAGCCAGCCCTGTACCAATGCGATGGGGTATAAACTTGGGTAGAATCCAAAATCGTCCATGTCAGAGATATCTAAGAAATTTCTTCTGAATCTTCTCAACCCTTTAACCATGTCTTAACAGATAAGTACAAGTGTTTCTTCATTCATCTTCGCTATTCTAAAACAGTTTTATTCTTTAATTTTATCTATGCTTTTTAAATGTGTTGTCGACCATCGAGATTCAAGTCTCAAGGATAATTCTTCAATAGATAATCAAGAAATTAACTCCATTAAGGATCTTTATGTTATTATTCCTATTTTTAAGCTTGTCCTGATTATGTGTGTCGCTTAAATTTAAATATTAGGGCTTCAAACCGTATTTTTTGTGCTTAAATTTAATTTAAAAAATACTTCGGTTCAGTTCTGGTTTTTATTTTAGATAAATTAACGGTTTCAAGTGATTATTTTTATAATTGTTTTTATTTATTTTCCATCATAATTTATAATAACTATATTTTTTCTTTTGTAATAAGCTTAATACATTAATTATTACAAAATGCTATGTAATTAAAAGCAGTGGAAAGTATAAATATTAAAAAAGAATTTTAAAAGTGACTTAGGGACGAGACCTCCCCTCCACCCTGCTGCCGCCCCGCATCCATCCAATACACGACGCTTATAGCGCTGATGAGCAGACAGCGCTCTTGTTCTACACCGCCATTTAATTTATATTTTCATTTATTAATATTTTTCTTCAATTCGCTTGGGATTGCTGCAGCTCCGCAGTGTATATGGACTAGCCGTCTCTGATCAAAAGAATAATAATTTAAACTAGAAGTATATATTATGTTATAATAATATAATTTATTAAACTATTTATATTGTTTCGTAGAATAAACTTTAAACAAGAGGGTCTTTTAAGCGCTAACTTTAATTGCTATTTTATATATATACTAAAACTATCATTGCAATTCCGTACAAACGATGTTTCTACGTTCAAAAATATTTTTAATACGAAGAAAATGCAACTAAACTGGAGATTAAGAGTGTTTGATCATTTACTAAACCAAAATAAACCGATATTTTTCGGTTTTCGATCCTATAAAAATAACAGATTTTGCTAGTTTGAAGCCCTGGTAATAATTACGTGATTTCAATTATTAAAACCGGTATACTATTAGCATTTTTATAAATGTCCTGTGTGAAGGTTAGGTTAGGTTAAGTTAGGTTAGGTTAGGTTAGGTTAGGTCAGGTTAGGTTAGGTTAGGTTAGATTTAGTAATTGCTAAAGTAAAAACCTGAGCATAATCGGACGTTGTGATCCTTGCTAGTTTTGGATCGAAATAAACATACTCAGATAGTAGTTTAAACACAAGATTCATAAATGTGCGATATCTTATTTATTTTAAAAAGATATCTCTATTTGCAATGTTGAAAATTAAATTCTCAGATGAAAAGTAATAATTATTATTAATTTAGATATTGCTTAATTTTTAAGCTGTGTTATTCATTTATATTTAATTATATTTTTTGTGAACCGATTCGAATCGTTTCCGAGTACGCGCATACATACATAGTACGTCCGAGTGTTTGATCCCTACAAAAAAATATATTAATGAAGACGGATGGCCGCTCGGCGCAGACAGTCGACACCTTCTCCATCTTGATACATCGACTCGAATTTGTTTCATACTCTCCTTTACTAATTATTTTTATTGATAGCAATCGGTCGGTGTTGGGGCTGGCCGGCCCGCCGCGTGTCACAACTGTTGGTCAGGATCAGCGTCTGCGTCGTCGCACATCCCTGGTGATTTATAAGGTCGGCAATGTCTTCTGCCTCGCCTTTTTTCATTTCGTTCGTTTTTGTATGGCGGGCCTGTCGCCGGGGGTGCGAAGGCGGAAAGGAGTGAGTGCTGCAGACAGCTGTGATGGATGACTGCTGCGAGGTGTCACCGCGAGCCAGCCAGGACACCGCATCGCCGACTAATGGATACAGTTCCAATCCTTGAATAATCGAAGGATTTTTTCAAATGGTTTTTTTTACCGCAAATCTCTTCTCTGCTGCCGTTTAATATTAAATTGTTTTCATAATAAATACGAGACCACATCCTTTATATTGGGATATTAAAATAATAATATTCACCTGAAATGTTACTGAAAAATCTTCACAAGTAATGACATCAATTATCGGACATCATTAGTTTGAAATATTCTCTGAATAGTGAATGATGAAATTAATGTGATTTTTCTCGACTATATGCTAGAAGACGGAGAACTTGATTTAAATTGGTTCAGCTAACTTTATGTCAAATAATAACAACACAGAGGAAGTATATGAACTTTAACTTGAAACTAAAATAATTCCAGATAGTCTGAAAATATTATAAGAGCAAGGAAAATATTTTCCGAGAATTAAACCAGTTTTTAAACCCTGCTGTTAGAAAAAGAGCTGAAACTATATAATAATATCACAAAACTTAGCAAATAATTTCTTGGAATGAAAAACAACGGATTACTATAAAAAGTCATCAACCGGACGAGCATAAAGAGTTTAGAATAATAATATTTGACGACTTATTATAAAGTAGGAAAATGGAAAATGCAACATTTCATAAAATGGGCTGGATTCAAATCTAAGTGAGATCAGTTGATCATTGAGAAATTAATAAATATTTCCGACTCAAGTGAAAGGCGCTAGTGATTTAAGATATTCAAATCTTTTTTACACAGTAGATACATTACATCAAAAACCATGTAAAAAGGTGTTACGTTCCATAGAAAATCCATAACAATTGGTTCCCTACATTTAAAAAACCGTATTGTTTTAAAAATAAATAACATCGTGGTATAGGAAATCGTATAATAAAATCATAAATATTTTAATTAAGAGAAAAATACTACCAACGAAACGTCTAATATGAATCTAATAAAGCTTTTTGTTTGTTATTACAGTCCTGTGTTGTTGAGTATATTATTATTAGTAACAGTTCTCCATTTCTGTGTTTTTAGTTTCGCAAATTGTTGATTTACATTTCTTGATATCATAGAAAGATTCGATTAAAAATCTTGAGATGCATGGGGAATGATTCTCTCATACTAATATTTCCCCCAGTGTCAAACCACGACACTGGTTAATTTTATTATTATTTTAATTGGATTGAAATTTATATGACTTATTCAATAAAGGATAGGGGACATTAAAATCAAAATAATTTCAGCGCGCCAACTACCTAGAAAAATATTTTTATAAAACATTCGAAGGTCTCTTCCTCTTACATACCAAACATAGATCTAGTTACGTATTTTTTATTAAAAAAATCATCAAAATAGGTTTACTTGCATATTTTTGGGTTTCTTTGCAGAATCAATTGGAACGTTTCTTCTTGTACGTCTTCAATCCTTAAAAAATAGCTTTAAAAGCCATTAATATACATTATAGCTACTTCTTTAGTTGGATTTGGATAGATTGAATATAGCCTTTTTTTTACCGGAGAGTTTTCCATTAAACAAGTTTTCATTAATATGACTGTTCACTATATTATAGTTTACCACAACTTCAGATGTCTTCAAAATGATAGATATTATTGACATTTTAAATATTTTAGACGCAAATAGCCTAAAAACATTAATTCTAGGGAAATAAGAGCAGGATTCTACTGTTTTTAAAATCAGTGTTAAATAAAATAAATTATCTACATAAGAATATTAATCTGATTTTGAAGAATTACTTACTAAAAATAATTATAAAATATGCATATTTAATTATTTCTTTATTTATTTGGTATGATTGGATAGATGGCCCATCAAAAAGATTCCAGAGCGCCAATAACATATATATAAAGATTTGTTAATATTCTAAAGGGTAATAAGTCCCTCGCACTAATATTCCCCCCAGTGTCAAACCACGACACTGGTTGATTTTAATACTATTTCAGTTAGATTTGAATTCATTTTATTTGTTTATAATTATTTATTCAACGAGCATTATATAGCACTACATAGATGCAGAGATAATGGGTCTCTTCTACTTTCATACCTCCTAGCCAGTGCTGTAAAGAATTCGTTGAATTAACTTATATTACCGTAATAATATGTATTTTACCTATAAGCAATAATACTGGTATTAATAATAATAATCTATTAAACAAATCTGTTATTTTTTTTAATATCCGTATTTTTTTTAATAAATTCTTTTTATTAATTCATAAAAATTAAAATAGTATTTATATTATTATCAATTGTGATATAATTTAGAATTACAAATTGATAATATAATTTATTGTTCAACCTTAGATTAATATGAATTTCAATCGTTTTTTTTATATAAATACTGTATATAAATTTTCATGAGATGAAAATTGGCAAACTTTTAGAACTTCTTGTGTATAATGTCCTAATTTTTAATTTATATTCAACTGACTATACGCATTTGCCGATTAGGTTTGCATTCCACGTATCGCAGTTGATCCATGAATACAATTTGAATGTTGATTGCAGGAGGACAGACACTACACAGAGGAACCGATTGACCATTGGGCGGGGGCGCGAGGCTGGGGAGGAGTTGCGAGCAAATATCAAATGGACATCAAACGAATGGAGATTCGACGGGCCGACATGTTGATTAGCCAACGACCGTGCGTGCCAATGTGGATGCTAATGCCGGACCAAAATATGTACATATTCAAATGAAGCCCAAACACGACGCTCAGTACTTCTGAATACGGCGCGGACCTCCCGGGAACGAGAGGAGTTACATAGCCCGGCTAATCTGCAGCTCCGCCAGACGGCAGCAGATCGATTCTGCATCTCCGGCCGATTATTTAAACAAAGCACGAGGCACCGCCACACGCCACCTGAGTAAGTGGAGGTGTCCTGTGAGGCCCGGCCTCCTATATGTCCCAATCACGTGGCGCGACCATGCGAGGAATTGACTTTATTTTCTGCAAGATGCAATTTCTTACACTTACCGTCGGCTGCAGGCGTACTTTTTTATTGCGACGCTGCAAACTGCTCCATAGAGAACGTGGAACACTTTTTTCATGACACTCTGAACAAAGTACGGTGTAACGTCGAACTGCTGCAAGGTAAGAAAAAATATATAAATTAGAAAAGCGAAATACGGCTAAAATATATTATTTTAATGGATTTGAAAAATAATCTTTATAAATAATGTTATATAAGTAATAGATAATCAATTAGTTTTCCTTCAAAAAAACTGTAATATAAAAACGTACTTTTACTAGAAACACATTTTAGTCATGTTTGGTATATTTTTAAGTGTCCATATTTCGTAATCAATTTTTAAACATATTTAAATAAATGATAAATGAATATTACGAAACAGAACGGTCCATTAATTCAAGATAAGGTCCTGCAAATTGCGTCTCGATTAAATATCAAATGGATCAAAATGCCGGATATATCGTTTCAAGAAGAGGCACTCTGTGGTGTATAGATCAGTTTGGAGGGAAAGTGTTTATTTGGACATCGCTGACGATTGGAAGCAGACGAACGTTCTTACTGTAATTGCAGACTATGCTCCAATTGATATTATAAATACTGATGTAACAGGACTATTCTTCAATGTTCTTACTTCGAAGACATTCGCCTTCGAGGGTAAAACTTGTCATGGAGGGAAATTAAATAAAAACAGGCTAACTGTTGTTTAGATTACAAATTCAGATGGTAGTGAAAAGTTTTCCCCATCGGCAATTGGAGAATTTAATAAGCACAAAAACCTCGGTGCTTCAAAAATGTCAATAAGGTGTGCTATGAGGCTTAATGAGGGCCTTAAAAACTGTTTTACTGAAAACATTATTTTTTTTCATTGAAAATGTACAAGACGAATTATAAGATCGAGATATATCGATTTATAAGATCAAAAAAGAGCTGTGAAAAGCCCAAAAACATGTACTAAACTAATTTGCGTGATTATCTAAATTAAAATTAATTTTCAATTTTTGTTTTCTAACCCGGAATCTACGTTTTTTTTATAGGTCCCTTCAAAAACGTTATAACAGGGTTTCACTGTATGTGGAAAAGGATTATGATTATGTTTAGGGTACAATGAGGCTGCGGGACATTGTAGGTATTTTTAAAAATTAAAAAGTAAAATCTTTAAGGGTTCCTCACCCCTATTCTATAATCTTAAAAAGTCACAATTTCATAATACAAGTTTTTCAGGTAAAGTTTAGTCAGTTTTAATAATTGTATTGGTCCATTGGTGATCATATTTAATGATTACTTTATTATCGTTGAAAAGGTTTCATTTGCTGTGGTCGGAATTTTTTTTATTATGGAATAATGGAAAATGAAAATGGGGATAGAATTTTTAGCCAAAAATATCACCATTATGATGCCTCTATATTCACCAGACATGACTGCTATTTTTTTTCATTTCCCGTAGATAAATAACACATAACATGACGATATTTTGCCATCGTTGAGAAGATAAAGGCAGATTTGTAAAAGGAGCCACCATACTGGAATTGTTTAATTTGTGCGGAAATTAGAATGCGGTGGAACACGTGTACAATATATCTGATGGACTATTATTACTCCACCAGATGTTGATGAATAAATTTATTATTGATTTTTTGAGAAAAAACAAGAATTTCTCGTGTTTTTTTATTAAACCCTGTATCTGTAAATATTTTGACAGAAAAACCTCTAAGTAATATATTATTCATTGACAGTATAACCACATAAAACAACTATCGTCAGGTAATAAAAAACACATAAATCCATACAAAGATCAAAATTAGAGTATTATGGAATACATCAAACGAATCTCGTATACGATATTTTACTTGTGGAAAAATAGAAAATAGTGACAGAAATCTTCCTACATCAGAGGATAAAATAATAACAGTAAAGGACGACGTTTTACCTATATAGAAAAGATAAAGACAGCATCGTTAAAGGAGCTAAACACTATACCGAAAATTGCGTTCCAGAATTAGTTTAAAGAAAAAAAGAGATTGTTTTAAAGCTGTAATAGCTAATATTTCTTTAAATAGACGTCACGAGAGGAATACAAGGTGATGAAATATTTTTTTCTATTATTCTGCATGATAAAACCATACCCAAAAATATATCATTCCAAATTCTATACTGTTCATATTAAATAAATCGGGGTAGAAAGTTGTAGCGGTATTTTTATAATTTTAAAGAAAAGCGATTACGCAAAATTCATGATAAAGAATAATGTATCGATTCTAAATCATGAAATGATACTTTTTTTGGTAAAAATACTTTGAGGTTAATCAAAAACATCATTGCGGAGTTATGAGAGCACCCAAAATATATAATATCTAAATAATTCGTTTATTAACTTTTTGTGTTTTGATATTTTTAAATAGAAGTAAACAAAATAAAGGCAAATTTTATTAGGTTTTGTAATATTTCATTTTTATTCGTTATAGCGTTTGCATAAATATTCTTAATGTTTTTAAAAATGCGAGATGATTCCTTTTCACGACCGAGGCATTTTTATTGTACTTATGTTGTGTGGCTGTGTGCCTTGGGAACGATTTATTTTCCTCGATATCGCACGGATGCCCCGAGGCTATCTCCTGGAAATCTCACGCCATGAGTAATACCCCAGTGACTACCGGCACAGTAGCAACAGTAAAACACAATCAAGACCCACTGCCCGGCCATAGATTAAACGAGTATGAATGAATTTCCGCGAAGAAAAAAAAATCACGAAAATGTCGAAATAGTTTTGGCTCGGCTATCCGGCCCGGAACAAAGCCGGAAGCATCAAAGCCGGAATATTCCGGCAAACGTATCGGTCGGCTGGTGCCCTTTGACCGACGGATAGTTTCTCAAAACGATCCCATCTGCGTATTTATTTCTTTATCCTCTCTCTCTCTGTCTAGATGGAAATTCTTCCCGAAAACATAAAGAACGATCCGAGGAGAAATTTCTCCTTTGTGTGTAATGTTGTTGATCTTCTGGAGGGGTGCTGCAGTGCCCTCCCTCCCGCCCTCCGTCATCCCACCACGACCCATCTCTGCCAAATACCACATTTGTATGCTAAACTACCCTCATGTGTGATGAAAACCATTATTTTTATATTATATATATTTTTTTTGCATTATTATACGAAATTACAGGGGTTCGGATTATCTCAAATCTTGTACGATACGTTAATATAAATCATATGCATTTGGTTGTCAATCATCTACGTAATTCGAAGATCGACGATGATTTATACGCTAACTTTTCATAATCGATCTCCAGTGTATATATAGTTCAATTGATCCCGTTCAATTCTCAGACCGTCGGCTGTACCATCAGCTCTTATAGCCGCACACACGCGACGCCATCGGGTCATCCATTGTGTGCAGAGGCGAGGCGCGGGGCCGAAGAAGCGCGGCGCCGTCTGGCCCTGGCTGACAATATCGCCTAACGAGGGCCGCAAGTATCCGTCGAGTGTTTTAATTACATTTTCTTTAATTAATATGCTAATAATTTTGCATAGTAATTATTGTGAGCAATCTCGCGGGGTCGAATGTCGCTTTGATGTATCGGAACCGAAATTGGAGACGCCCGTGTCGACCGAGAGCGTCCGAGGCCGTCGAGCGATTCTGCTCCTTCGGCGTCGGTTCGAGAGGACGACGCTCGCGAGCCGAAAGCTGCCGCGATTATTTGCATGCCGATGAACCAACTACGACTCCTATCGTGCTACGTGATTGTACTATCGTATATTTATTGCTTTTCTAACAATCTATATGAATATAATTGGGGGTTGGTGCCTGTGGTGCTCAAACTTCGAGGATTTTATCATATTATTATTTTAAATTAAAAATAATATAATACACATCATTATTCATGACTTTTTGTCAGCGTTATGGCAATTTGTATTAGATAGACCGAAATGTAATGTCGCATTTTTGGAAAGCATAGTTTCAGATTAGTTTTCTTCAGCCCTTTGACTAAGAAAGACGTGTTGAATATTTTTTGTGTCGTGAGAAGTCTCCAATCTTCGTTTTGCGTCAAAATTTTTTTTTTTTATGTATCCCTTTATTTATTTATTTATTTTTGACCACGATGAATGAATAGCATGACAGAAAGATTCCAAATCGCCATTCATCCATATAAAGATTTGATAAACATTTTATACACATTTTTATTTATATATTATAATTAAAGACTTTAAAGATGCAATTAATATTCCCCTAAGTGTCGAACCACGACACAGGTTAATTATTAATTGTTTATATTATTTCAGTTGGATAAAAATTTGTTTTTATAAATAATTAATTAATTCCAGCGCGCCAAACTACCCACATAAATATTTTTTTTTTATAAAACGGGCGTAGGTAATGGGTGTCTTCCTCTTACATACCTCCTGGCCAGTGTTATAAAGAATTCCCTGAATTCATAGTTTTCGTCGGACACCTATCCGACTACTAACTTAGCTCAGTCGCGGTTAACTTGCAATATCGAAATATATGCATGTTACCTACAAGCCATAACAATGTTTTAATAATGAGCGAGACGTGTTCTTCGGAAGAACATTTGCGCAGCTGTATGCTGTTTCAGTTTCACGGCAAAAAAACGAAACAAGAGGCAACAAAAAATATTTGCGATGTTTATGGAGACGCATTAAACATCAGGAAAAGTCAAAGATGGTTTAAAAAATTTAAATCAGGCAATATTGATTTCAAAAATGAGCCTAAAAGTGGTCGTCCCTGTTAGATGAATGAAGCAGCCCTTAAAGAAGAGGTTAAAAAAAATTAGAGACATGTATTGAATAATTATTGAGCCAAGCCGGTACTTCATGGTCATCAACTCAAAAGATACCTGAAACAACTGGGAATGATTAAAAATTAAGACATTTAGGTCCCCCATGCGTTGACTGAGAGAAACAAACACATGAGGCGCGGTATCTGTGCGTTACTCAAGAAGAAAGAAGAGTCGTAACATTAAGTTTGACAGATTTAATGCATCCAGCTTATTCTCCAGACCTAGCCCCATCCGATTATCAGCTTTTTCGCTTATTGGAGCTTTATTTACATTTTTTTAAATCAAAAGTTAAAATAAAATTAGCCCGTTCAGACCATATCGATTCTTAACTTGCAGAGTTTTATAAAAAATGCATTTTAGATTTATCTAGTAGATGGCAAAAGGTCATAGAAAATATTGGTTTAATTAAGTTTAATAAATGATTAGATATATGAGTTTTAGTTTTAATTAAAAAATACGACATTACAATTGGGTCCTTCTAGTATATTATTCCTTACTTCCTTCCCATTTTTAAAAAAATGCCTTTTCCCTAGAGGCAGAAAATTGAACTAGTGCTTGTCTGATATTTTTTTCGTTTTTGTTTTTTTGCCCTGCAAATGTGCCTAGCATTATCATGAAGCAGTATAATGTCCCTCCTATTGAACATCGTTACTAAATTATCCAACTGCTTGATAATTCTAGACAGCATACTACATAAATGACCCTCATAAGATCTAACCCTCACTGACTACTACTTTTTCACAATTTTCATTATCTTATTTATTTATTTAAATAAAGCGGGTCTTTGCCACTTGGAGAACATTACGCGATCTCCCCGGTACTTGGGTTCTTCTATCCACCTCCCAAGCACCAGCGGAGGCACCTCCGTCTCAAACCTGTTGTCAATACTGTGGTGCATGTCCTCCAGGTTAACTAGGCTCTTCAAATACGGGTCACGTTGTTACCCATAAGCCCGGGAGCAGAGCTGTCAACGCGCGTATTGTAACAATAATATTCGGACGTGGGTAGGGAACTGAAAGACATTAGAATGAAAAAAGAAATGGACGCAACACGATAATTGTAAATATTATTATGTAATATTCTTCAGAAGAAGACGATGTTGAGTGTCTGGTGATCTGACACAATTGCAAAATTACAGACGTTGGAGTTTTAATTTTAATAACTTTTTCATAAGAAAACAATTTAATTCCGACAATGCTTTTACAACGCTATTTAGGTGTATACTTTGATGAATAAAACTAATCCTTGTATTTGTAAAAAAAAATAACGAACTATGCTTTTTTATAGCTATAATACACGAGGATTAATAAAAAAAAACGCAAAATTAAAAAAAGTAATCACTATTTGTTTTATCACTCTCAAAGTAGTCCCCATGAGATATAATTGTGTCAACGCTTCAAAGATCGAATCAGTTCCTCTAGCGATTCTGTCGACATCTCTTTTTTTATTTAATCTTTTTGAATAGGAGGACATTGCAAAGAACCATAGCATATTGAATACGTAGGCTGAAGCACACAACGGTGTCATTTTTGGGTAAAAATTTTCCATTTTTTCATTGGTGAAAAATTACTGATCATACCAAAACATGGAAAACTTTCTGACAACCATTAATAATGTAACTATCGAATATGGCTACAAATGTCAAGATATGTCAAGATCAAGGGTTCCAACACAACAACAAAAAATGCGACATGGACTACATTAAAAACTCTAAATATTTTTGAAAAAAATAATATGTTTTATTTTACTTCTTCTTCTTCTATTGACTGCTGAATAGTTTCCAAGTGGAGAGTATTACATCCTCTCCCCCGGTTATGAGCCTCCTCTGTCTAACTCCCAAGGCGCAGTAAAGATATCGGACTATCCTGTGGTCATCAGGGTTGTGGTGGTCACCTTTATGGATTTCTAAGCTTTCTAATTCTAATAATAGTAGAAAATAAAAATTAAATTGAAATAAAATTATATAACGGGAAGTTTATCGAATACTGGCATAGTATTGTCGATCACGGATACTATCTTTAAAACATATTTATAAAAACCTCATTTTCACATTCTTTTCAGCAATGTAATAAAATCGTTTGAAATACCTCATTTAAAAAAATCCACAACATTCCGTTGCATACAATTTTCCAAGATTACAACAGAATAAATTCCGACAAATTTTTAGTAATCGAGTGGATTTTTCGTTAAATTTCTTACACCGCTGCCATGTAATTTTATCTAGTAATTATTACATACATATATGTTAAGGGGCATGTGTAAACAGTGGTCGAAATGAGGTCATTGTTTACATCACCATGATATTTTGGCAACCCTCTCCCGGGACTCCCATAATACTGTTTGCGTATTATATGGGCATACAGCGTAAAATACCAAAACTACGCTTCTATAAATTCAATTTACGAATCCAAATAATTACCTTTGAGTGATATTATACTTAAAATTTAAATCATTAAACTATAATAATTCATAATGCACCTTAATATGTTTGCTCTTCAACGTATTTATGTAATAATGGAATTTAATTTTCCCGTTTGATTTTAATCTCACAGCAAAATTCCACGAATCAATTTTCAATGAAAACTCGATTATGTATATTAAATTTGCATACGATTTATAAATTCAAACAGTACTTTTAATGTGCTTCCTGTGGAATTTGTTTATTTGTTGCAGCTTATGAAATAAATTGCAATATTTTTTAACATATGTTCCTCAAAAAAACATGCTTGTTGAATATAAAACTCTATTTTTTTAGTTCAGTCACGCTTCATATTATTATTATAACATTTTTCAAATTATTTCTGAATCAAATTATTGCAATTATCAAATGAATAAGTAAAATTAGCAGTTTAAACATCTGAACAGTCGATGAAAACTGTTCGAATCAGCACTAAAACTATCGATCATTTATCTAAAAATTTAGATATCATAAGTTTACAAAAGGACCGATCATAAAAAAGGGAAGAACTCGGGTATCAATAAGAGAAAAACATCTAAGAAATTAATATAATCGAAAACGATTGAAATGCACTCGGGTGCAAAAAGATCATTACGAGTATCAAAATATGAATAGATATTTATTTTAACTAATTAAAAAAACGGTTTAACAAATACTTATTTAATTATCAAATGCATTTTTTTGTTATCGAATTTTTGAAAAAAAATCTTTTAAATACTAGGTTAATCATATATTAATGAATAAGTAAATCATATGCTTGATTCTCTTGCATATGTATAAATTAGAGAGACTACTATATTATTAATAAATATATTAGATACTAAGAATTAAGTTATTTTAATCTAACTAAATAAAAACTAATAATTTTATTCAGATGAAAAAATATTGACAATTAAAATTAACTTAAAAAAATATTAATATAAGTTTACGCTACATCCTTTTTATTCCCTTAACAATTTTTCATCTGAATTAATCAACTTCCTACGGCTCTCAAAATAATTCTGATCACTATACATCCAACATCAATCCCTTGTAATCTACTTCTCATAATAGATAAATATTAAAACTGAGAAAAGAAAAAAAATGAATTTCTGCAAAATAAGACTTATGAATCATCTTTCCCCCTTCGACATTTTCACTTAAAAATTCAACTAATAATAGTTTTAAAAAAAATGAAATTTTCGATCAGTCTCACTGTAGAAAAAGATTATCATTTACCTTAGCCTTGGAATTGTTGGAATTGGCCCAAAGTTTTTGATTTTTCTCGAATAACTCGATAATTTGAAAAAATGTCACAAACTTTTGTATTTGTCTAAAAATTCTAAAAAATAAATATTATAAGTAATTATTGTCTCCAATTGCGAAAAAAAATTAAAACTACAAATATTTGCTCCTTTTCCCACGCGCGCGATGGTTTTTTTGCTCGCATCTGGTAGTGACACGTGCTGCTAAAGCTCAGTCGGCGGCGAGACATCGCCGAAATCTTTGTCATTTACTCGTCATACTGATTAATTAAAAAATCTAAAATACCGACCAAATTATGAAGCATATTTTGAATACCTATTTATATTCATAGAATAATGCATCTGAGAGACCCCCTTCGGACGGACGTGACAGATGGGTTAAGGATCTACCCCGATTAAAGAGGAGAGGGCAATTTTTCACTCTGTCAATAAATGAATCTATTTAATTATGCTTGAAAAAATCAAAATATACACGATTTATCCATAAATAAATGAAAAATCTTTGTAAAAAAATTTTCATATATAAATAATTTAATTAATAATTAGCATAAGTAATAATTATGTGTTCTCAGTCATATTTTATTACAAAACCGTGAATGTCTGAATCTGGCGTAAAGCACCAGAAATGTAGATGGGATATATATATGTAGATGTACGTAGTGAAACCACTTGAGAAATAAATTGTTAGAAATCTAACGAAGCAAGGAGGAAGGCAAAACCAAACACGAAAAGGCCACATAATCGAGGCCGTGTTTGCATGTGTGTATGTTTGTGTGTACCGGGCCCATCTAAGAAAACAATATCGGTTGATTTTGATGAGTCGTTTGATCCTCCCTTTTCATCGCCATTCATCTGCGATAAGAATCCCGGCGAGGTACAAAAGAGGACATTAGCAGTGAGTAACGCACGCTCTTCTGCCATTTAAATTCTTGGGCCGCGTTATCTCGGCCGAGTGGCTCAAGCAGCCAGCATACAGCCACCCGACGTTCCAACATTTCTAATCAGCCACGCAGGGAAATAGTTTTCGGCCCTCGAATCTGTTTGCCCAAGTTTGTTTGCCCGAGGGACGTGGCCCGACATAATCTAATGAAGCGAATGAATAAGAAAGGGCTCGCCCCGCTTCTTACCAGCCACCTACGACTTGGTCATTCGAGCCTTTATTGTCATCCACCTCTATATATAGCGAAAACTCTGTTCAAACATATTAATATACATATTATTATTAATATTTAAAAATAAATAGGATTTAATCCATCTGAATGTATAATTCTTAATATGTCTTTGTCTAGCAATATTGTTAATTTTATATTTGAGTTCATAGAATATAAGAGATATCGACAACCTCATCCCGATCGGCAAATCTCTCACCTCCGAAGATCAACCGTATTATGTGGATCATTAGCGTCACGGGGCCGAGCTGACAGCGGGTCGGCCGTACATCCATCGCCACTTAGTCACATAACTAAACTCATTAGATTAAGATTGAATTATCATACCTCCAAGTGAGGCGGCGTCCCTTGGAAGTGACCCTAAAGTTTACGCCCCTCGCGACTTGGCCGAGGGGTGGGAAGAAGCAGAGGGAGTCTGGGAGGTTGGATCGCCTCCCCTCGGCGGTCCGAGAAGAAGGCTGAGTCTTGGCGAGCGGTTGGTGCGTCAGGTGCCTCATTGTTTGGACCCGACTGTTTTGTTGTGCAGAAACTCTGGCCTCTAATCGTATTTGTTCTTGCTAACACTGGATTGTGTGATTAAATTGTACGATGATAGGCATAAAAGCTATTGATTAATATGCAGTGAGCGGATCTTGGCACTGGCATATTCAAGATTATTCTGAATAAATTGAAATATTATACATATAAGTACGTATATAATACAATTGAAGTAATAAATAAATTAATATAAAAAAGAACATAACTAACAGAAGAGGAATAATTTATTCAAATTATTCGATGTATTAATATATATTTTGAGTAAATGTTGATGATGTTGTAAAATTAAGGAATTATTATTTAACACATTCGACAGTCTGTCAATTGCTGTCATTTTTTTTGATTACGCGTGAGACACGAGATCAATTTGATGGATTTTTGGGAATCACGCTACAGGTCTATAGTTTGTGCCATGGTATACGTTTACAGAACATGGAAAGGTGTTTGTACAAGTTAGAATTTTTTATTCGAGTAAAAATTGTCAACAAAATTAATTCACTCACATTATGACGTTATTAAGTAGAACGAAATTAAATTTAAAAAAAAAAATTCTCGGCAGTACATTTTTTTTGGCTAAGCTGACACCAATTTTACAAGAAGAACCTCAACAATTTTTCGACGAATCGAAAAACTACCTGAACTATGGAGAGAACAATGGAAATAATTTCACCGAATATTATTTGTATAGTGTTTATTAAAATATCTTTTTTCAGGTTAAAATAGTTATCATTAGTTTCCGGTTTACATTATTTTAGTTTGGTATGTGCTCATATGTATATTCAAATTACTATAACAAGAATTACATTAATATTGGGACTACCGGAAAGTTCTGTCAAGATCATGTTAGAGTAAATACTTTTTTTCACAACATCAGAGATTGCAGAAAGGCTTGATTCAGCTCAACAAACCATTTCGGACCATATTCGGAAACTAGGATTGATGTGGAAATATACGAGATGGGTACCACATGAGTTGAGTGAGAAGAATTTGATTGATCGTGTCATCATATGCACATTTCTGCTTGCACGAAACAAAATCGATCCCTTCTTGGACCGGATGATAACTGGGGATGTAAAGTGGATTACCTATGAAAACATTGTGAGGAGAAGAGCATGTTGTGAATCCGAAAAATCTACCCCCTCCACTGCTAAACCGAAGTTGAGCTTGAATAAGAGAATGTTGTCTATATGGTGGGACATCCGAGGACCAATACATTTTGAGCTGTTGAAACCGAACGAAAAGCTAAATTCGGAGAGGTACTTTCAGCAATTGGATAATTTAAAAACAGCACTCCAAGAAAAAATGCTGGCAATTTTCAATAGGAAAGACTTTATACTACTTCATGATAATGCTAGGCCACATACTGCTTTGGATATTAGTCAGAAACTCGCAGAGCTAGGCTGAGAAATTTTATCGCATCTGTTTCTGGCCCCACAATTTTGTTTGCAGGGCAAAAAATTCAAAAACGAAGAAGATATCAGACAAGCACAGGTTTAATTTTCCGCCTCTAGGGTTAAGGCATTTTTTAAAAATGGGATATATTAGGACCCAACTGTAATGTCGTATTTTTTTAATGAAACTTAATTATACAAAATAATTACCAATATGTTCTATGACCTTTTGCCATCTATTAGGTGAATCTAAAATGCCTTTCTTATAAAACTCTGCAGGTTTAGAATCGAAATAGTCTGAAAGGGTCGATTTTATTTCATCTTTTGATATAAAAATTATGTCGTAAATAAAGCTCCAATGAGCGAAAAGAAGCTTATAATCAGATGAGGCCAAGTCTGGAGAATAAGCTGGATACAATAAATCTGTCAAACTTAATGTTGCGACTCTTCTTTCTTCTTCAGTAACGCACAGATACCGCGCCTCATGTGTTTGTTTTTCTCAGTCAACGCATGGGCGACCCAAATGCCTTCATTTTTAATCATTCCCAGTTTTTTTAGGTATCTTTGAGTTGACGACCATGAAGTACCGGCTTGGCTCGATAATTCTTCAATACGTGAGTCGGATTTTTTTCAACCTCTTCTTTCAGGGCTGCTTCATCCACCTCACAGGGATGACTACTTTTAGGCTCATTATTCAAATCAATATTGCCTGATTTAATTATTTTTAAACCATCTTTGACATTTTCTGATGTTTAATGCCACTTGTTTCTGTCCTTACAATATTTTTTGCAGGACAAAAAATTCAATAACGAAGAAGATAAGCACTGCTTAAATTTTTATCCTCTAGGGATAAGACATTTTAAAAATGGGATATACAAATTGCCATTGCGCTGGCAATAAGTTATATATAATATAATGAAGGAAATTATATTATTCAATAAAGTTAATTCAAAGTATGACAGATTTTTCCGGTAGACTCAATTTATAAAATTCTTTAAATTATTCCGACCTTGATACTTATAACTCAAAATCATCGACATCTGTAAGAAAAGTATCGGAATCAAGGAATACGCCGTATATTGAAAATAAATTAAATTTTATCGATTAGTTAATTATAATTATTCTCAATCATCCACGAGACGTCTTCAGATCTCAATCACAAGATTTGGGTTGGCTTTTTGGCATCGCACCCCCTCCTTCCCGGCAACAATGGTCAGGAGTCGGTAGGGGGTGGGTGGTTCGGGGGTAAGTTGATATGTTGTTGGGCGCGGGGCGACTACACATAATACAAGATGGATCGGAGAGTCCGCCAAGTTTGGCATACCTACGCCCAAACTTAATGTTTGTATGCAAATTGGTCATTAATCATAATTCTGGACGTTTGTTTTCTGTACGGGCGGCCTACATTATAATGTTTTCGGGGATAAGAAATTGGTGGGCGCGCGGGGCGGATACTCTCGCTAACAAGCGCCCGCCTCCACCTATCTGGCCGCTGCTCCCCCCGACTTAGACACTTGATCAAACTTAATATCTCGTGTCACTATCATCATTAGAGATAATTGGATTTTGTGTGACTTTGTCGACGGGTGCACTACAACCTGACCTGGCGCCCCTCGCGCCCACCACCAAACAGCCATCCGCCACCAGACCCACCCCCCTAGCGTCTTACTAACCGACTCAGATCTCGTACCGCCGTAAGAAATATTCCCGTCGATAAATCAGAATGGTATCGATGACACGGTGTGTTGGTCAGTGTAACTAATTGTGCGGAGGCGATCTATTTTCTTCGCCATTGATGCTAATTTGTAACCGTATTAATTAATGCTATGTAATATAATATTCAGAGCGACGTCTCAATATATAAGGCATTTTATTAACCACAACAAAAAAGAAATATAGTATATGGAAACATAGAATAATATAGATCCTTATATATCTGACTTGATAGACTTGCGGTCTCTAACAATATGGGGCAGGTAGGTTCAACAAATAAATAATTATAAATATATCTGGACTAGAATAAAAAACTCAGAGGTACAAATTGTGATGAAAATGAACGAAAATCGTTTTTGTCATATGAATATAGTACATGTACAGTGGCTGTTAAACATGCATATTATTTCGATAATGTAAGTTAATTGCGACTGAGCTAAGATAAAACTCGGATAGGTGTATAATGAAATATATGAATTCTTTATAACACTG
>JAGXCT010034485.1:0-48230 GCA_022495035.1 Philopotamus ludificatus
GTCACTTCTTTAAATTGTTATGTACAAATATTTCATGAACATGTATATGAAATTATCAGCATCAGATCTTTAGCGTCCGATTTGATTTGTAAAGTGTCCAATTTGATTTGCAAAATGTCCAATTTGATTTGAAAAATGTTCAGTTTGGTTTGAAAAATGTCCAATTTGGTTTGGAAAAATTCCAATTTGGTTTGGAAAAAGTTCAATTAGATGTGTAAAACCTGTATAGTGTTATTAATATTTGTTTAAATAACATTATTTCATTACTTTATGTCAAAATAATAAAATTTTTGCCGTAGTCGAAGACTGTCTGGCACGATAAACAAAAATCTGTCAATTGATTTCGTGTCTCACGCGTAATCAAAAAATGACCGCAATTGACAAACTGTCCGCGAATGTGTTAAATCAATTTGTTTTTTTTTAACTCTCTGTCGAACATCGTCATTTTTCGCCGTGCGGCTCTTTTTCAAATACTTACCCCTACAAAATCATCATATGTCTGAAGAACTATCATCAAGTGATCATTATCGACAATTATGTTCCATTCTATATGTCTTCGTAGGACTTGAAGTGTCCATCTTCAGCGCCACACATCGAAGGCCATCAATTCTCATTCGTCTGTCGATTTGATTGTTCAGGTCTCTTTTAAGTCCACAGTAGGATCTCACTCAACGACCGTATCTAATTCGTTTAAAGCGTTAACGTCCTAGAAAACGTCGTTGCGATCGATGCAGGCTAAACTCTGCTCTGCGAATTAGGTCGGCCATGTCTTTTCCAATGGATATACTGTGTTTTCTCGTGAATAAGACCCGGTCTTACATAATTTTTGCTCCAAATTATGCATTAGGTCTTATTTTCCGGAGATGCCTTATTATTTTATCGCAATGAATTTAACATTTGATGTTTAATCCCTTTGACCGCTAAACAACAATATATAAAATAAAAAATAAGGACGTGGCTCAAAGAAGCTGAGAGCCAGTATGACTGCACCGATTCGCAGCGCGACTCGGCGCTTAGCGGCGAGACCCCCCCCACCCCCCTGCGCTCCGCTACTAGATTAATAAATTTAAATTATATTTATATTTTCGTATACATAATACACAATCAATAGACACATATGTATTCATAAATAAAAATATATTTTTCCTCTGCTTGGGGGTGCTGCAGCTCCCCAGCGTATATGGAGGAGCCGCCCTTGGATATATCGTTGTTTTTTATGCTAGTGAAAAATATTATTGTCGAATATCATTTTTTCCTTGTACCTACGGTATTGATATTGAAGACTGTGATATACAAAAATCAACGGTTATTTATACCAGTGTTTCTCAATCTCTTAAGCCTATCGCTAGGCAACTATTTCATTTTTCAATTATTAGTCAGTGCCAAGGGCGTACGGTGGTGTTGATGTTGGGTGTGCTGAATGTGGAAAACATACAGTTTTTTTAATGAATTTTATTATTATTTATACATTAATTCTATTCTTCGTTTTCGCGACGTAAATTTTTCAATGGAATATTTTTTTCCACATTCTGCACACCTAACATCAAGTCCACCGTACGCCACTGGGTCAGTACATATTTTATAGATGAGATTAAAGTTTTTGATCTTTTGTAACCGAATCCATGCACACTGAGTTAATTCATGAAATACCTTCTAAAGTTAAGGTTCCAACGAATCTTTAAATATTATTCCGGTTCCTTTAACCCATCCATTACGGTGGCTCTAAAACAATCGCGTCGTCTGAATCTATGTTATCGGAGACCACAGGCTTTTCAAGTCAAGATATTGATTATGAATTCTTCATGAATATCTTGACATTTTTTTTAAATAGATTATTCTAAGAATAAAAATAGTTATTCATAATTTGGTCGAAATTTTTGAATTTTTTTTTGTCATTCACACGTTTCACTCGCACTCAGCATATTATACCGTATGCGAGCGAGAGAAAACATCGCTCCCGTGGCAACAGCAGCGAATATTGTTATATTTTTGGCTTAATGATTATTTATAATATTTATTGTTTAGACATTTTTGGACGATGCAAAATGTTTGTGACATGTAGGATTTATATTAATCGAGTTATTCGAGAAAAATCAAAAACTTGGAGTGCCAAATAGACCCCATCGACACGATTAGATTAATCTATTTTCAAAGACATCGTGCAAATTTTCTCTTCTCATTCTTTGCGCATCGTTTTCGTAATTTTTACTGTGAATTTTTGACGAATAATTCGATATTCGGATATTAGAATATTTGATTTTGCAACTGCTTAACCCTTTGGCTGCTGATTGTAGATATAATTATGATGTCTCAGCCTCTGTATTCGTCTGACATGGCCCTCTGTGACCTGTTCCTATCGCTAAGTTTAGAAAAAAATATGAAAGAACGACGTTTTTGGCAACATTGCGGAGATAAAGACATAATCTCTGATAGAGCTAAACGCTAACGAGTATTGTGTGTTATTTAATTTTAGTTTTGATTAAAATGGGTACCCCTGGTATGTGATATAATCACATTGCAAATATGCCGTGGACTCCCATGGAGGTTTATACACCATTCGTCAGCCGGTTTCCATGATTTTATTCAAATCGCTTACTTAACTACACGTTTTCCCGAACCGGTTTAATGACAGTCCGGATAACGAAGATTATTTCGGATTGAATCGGAATCGTCTTCGGACAAATCTGATGCATTTCGAGACCGATTCCATCGCCGCAATTACTAATGCGTGTATTCTGTTTTTGAATTTCAGCTTCGAAGATGAATCTAACATCGCTGACGATGCCTTCGTCAAAGGTGAGTGAAAATCATGTACTCTCGCGTCTTTTTTTAGATGAAAGTTACATTACATCTTTTTTTTTCGTGGCGGCAAGCACCATACGGCCGTTGATATGAACGTCGAGTGTCCTCTTAGCTCGTGCATGATAATCCGCTCGAGGAATTCTCTCGCTCTGGGAACATTTTTTTTCATTTTAAAGCTGTTTAAAACCAGATTTTATTTTTGACACCCCGTAAGAAATTTTCTAGTCGTTATTTTATATTATTAAATTACTAATTTTTTTTTTAAATTTAAATAAGTTATTTTCAAATAATTAGAATTAAAATAATAAAAGTAGTCAATTTATTTAAAAAAAAATATATATAATAAAATGATAATGCGTTCCATTGATATCCGTGTTAAAAATATATAGCGTTCATACAAAAATGGGGGATACGTTCTACAACTTAAAATCAAATCAATCTAACTTTTTTAAATATCGATTTGATTTAAATTTAAAATATATAAAATCGCTGAATGAATCACAACATATATCTGTTTATGCAGATATGTTCCCTAGATTTCAAAGTAAAAAATATATAGCGTTCACATACAAAATGGGGATGCCTAGCAACTTAAAAAATCAATTCCAACTTTTTTTAACTAATCCATTTGATTTAGGTTTTAAATATATAATAATGTTGAATAATCCACAACAAATACATCAGTTTAGATGGGATACATTTAGGCTCCCAAGAAAATATATATAGCGTCTAAGCATAAAAAAATGTGGATATTGCCCTGCAACTTTAAATTCAATTCCAACTTTTAACTATCCAGTCTGATTTAGGGTTTCTTGGAATATATAACAACGTTGAATAATCCACAACAAATATCGTGTTTGTGCAGTGGATATTGCTATTTAGGTTTCAAAGTTAAAAAAAATATATAGCGTCTTATACAAAATGGGGAATACGTTCTACAACTTAAAATCAATTCCAACTTTTTTTAACTATCCATTTGATTTAGGTTTTGAATATATAACAACGTTGAATAATCCACAACATATATCTTGTTTGTGCAGTGGATACGTTCTGTAGATTTCCGTGTTAGAAAATATATAGCGTCAATACAAAAATGGGAAAGGCTTCTCACAACTTAAAATAAATCAATTCCAACTTTTTTTAAATATCGATTTGATTTAAATTTAAAATATATAACAACGTTGAATAATCCACAACATATATCGTGTTTGTGCAGTGGATACGTTCTTTAAATTTCCGTGTTAAAAAATATATAGTGTTCATATAAATGAGGTAGATAGGTTCCGCTATTATTTTTTTATTAAAATTTTATAAAAGCAAATTTATATCGAAATTACTAGTAATATTTTGTATTTTTACAGTCAAAATCAGGGCTGCCATAAATATTTTTTGCGATATATGCATTTTTAATTTTATCTTAATACATATATATTTTATTTATTCAGAGGATACGTTCCATAGATTACCATGTTAAAAAATATAAGGTGGGCGAACACAATTTTGAGATATCGTTTCATTGATTCGTGCAATTCCAAAACCGTGTACAATCGAACGTATGTATTTTTTAAATGGGTCAAATTCCGTATCTAATATATCGTAGCTTCGAGACAAAGTCAATTCGTTAGTCGGATTATTTACATGGATTGGAACAAACAGGTTTTTCATGTCAATGTAAATTAATTATAGCAGTGGTTCTATGCCACTTATTTTAGAAACTAAAATAAAATATCAGATACGCAATGCATGGACAATTATAGTTTTTCTTAATCGTTTTATTTAGCCCGAAAGAATATATTAAAAACTCGGTGTCAAATCGAATCATGCACCGAGATGGGTAAAATGAAGCGTGAAAATTAATTTAAAAAATGTATAATTTCCATCGCTTTTCCCCAATGTCACCTTGATAAAAATATATTAAAATTAATATCGATTGTATTTATGGCATAATATTTAATCGTATAGGATGCGATAATGGAAAAATATTGCTACCTATTTTATGACGCATTAATGATAATATTCTTTGATTACGCGTTATACACGCTGATACCGTGTTAACAAATGTATTGAGCTCATACGAAATATGATGATGCGTTCCATTGTCAAAAAAATGAGCAAAATCAATATTGTTTTATATAAAAATATATAACTATGTTAGATTATGTCGAATGTTAATCGATCGATGCTTATTGTTGATCGGTGTCGGGAGACGGTCCAGATTCTGCGTCCATCCAGACGCAGACTATTGACGATCTAATTGCGGTTTAATAACATATTTGTAGCAAACGTGCGATTACAAAAGAGCATCTACCGAGTGAGCGCAAGTCCCGTTAGAAAACTTGATCGTTGAGTGAACGGTTCAAGAAGAAGACGGCGACGACGACGCCACGGGCGGCGAGCGGTGCTACCGGCAACCAGGCGTTGGCTAACTCACCAGGAAGTGGCTGGAGAACTCGGGAGCTCTCGATGAGAAAAAAAAATCATCATCGTAGCTGCAATGTGTGTTGATAAATTTGGTACGAAGCGATCGCAGAGACGTCCAAACGACGACACCTCTTTGTGTTAACCAGTTATTCGACTATTCGTTTCCGTTCTACTATTATGCATTAATAAAATATTCCGAACGATAAATTCGTTTCGTTATGATAAATTCTCGATTTTTTTTGTCTCGAGATGCGAGACAGAATATTCTCGAGAATATGATGAAATTTTTGCGACATTTGTATGACGTGAAAACACAGTCGTTTTACGCATCAGTGTTTTCACATCGGGTGTCAAGTCTTCAGTGTTCAATGAAGATCCGTGCACGTTTTAATAATTTCTTGGTCTGGCGAGCCGCTCGTAATTATTAAATTATTATCTATTACTACGTAGTATATATTAATATTATCTAGAACAGTTCTTTAATGCAATAATATCAGGGATCGACAATCAGTAATCTAAAATATGAATGCGTATACAGGGACGGCTCGTACATATACACTGCAAAGTTGCAGCACCCCCAAGCAAATTGATCAAAAATATTTTTTCTTATGCCTTCAATTTCTTCACGGATGTTGGCCTTCCATTGATGATCCAATTGATTCGTGGATTGTTACGGTATATTTTATCTTTCAAATACCCCCACAGAAAGAAGTCTGGAGCAGTTAAGTCAGGTGAGCGTGAAGGCCAAGTAATTTCAGAATTTCGCAGAAATTATCCTTCTCTCAAAAATTTGCATTAAGAGTTTAATTATCAGGCGTGCTGTATGGGGCTGGTTGATCCAAGACTGCAGGACGCACGAAATTCTTCAACATTTCTCGATACCTTTCGCCAGTGATGGTTAAAGCGTTTTCTGCCTCATCTTGAAAGAAGCAAGGTCCAAGAACCCTTCCTGCAGTTACATGATACTAAACTGTTACTTTACGAGATGCAGACTACGTTGGTAGACTATTCTTGGATTTTCTGTCCCCCAGAATCGCATATTTTGTTTGTTAACAAATCCGTTTAGGTGGAAGTGAGCCTCGTCACCCATAATGAGATTGTGGATGAAATCAGCTTCTTGCCTTGCCAATTCTTGGATCTGGACAGCATATGCTAATCTGGCTTCAGTTCCTTCACTAGCTGTATCTTATATGGATAGACATGCAGCATCCTCTGAATCCTCTGAAGTGAGGTTCAGGACATCTCCAACTGCTGAGACTGCCTTCGAGTTGACATTGAAGGCCCTTCTTCAATGCTTCAGCGTACACGCTGAATGTTGTCCCGTGACCTCATTAAACGTGGCCTCCCAACACGTGGCAAATCACTCAAACCCCTGAATTTGAAACCCCCGGAATAAACGAAGTATAGTTTGTTTATGTTTAGGCTTTCTGGTCTCAAAATGACGAGTGTAGGTTCTTTGCGTTAGCACAATTGATCATTTGTTTTCTATGTAGAATTCAATTATTTTAACACGGTGCTCAGTCGTGAATTTCTCCATAATTAATTTCCAAGGATATCGCTTTTATAATCTGAAATCAAATTTAAAAAAGTAATTAATTCTAGAATGTTATTTGAATTTTAAATGTTGTGACTTTTGGGCCATCCTGTTTATGTGTCTATTGATTGTGTTTATGAATTGTTGCTCATCTGCGCTACCAGAATTGTGTATTGGATGGATGCGGGATAGCAGCGGGGTGGGAGGGGGGATCTCGTCGCTAAGCACTGTGTTGCGCTGCTACTGTGTTTAGTCATCCGCAGCACCCCCAAATATTTTACCAACGAGTAAAGGGTCTCTACTGTACGTTAGCTAGAAAAAAATGAATAGGAAAAACCATTTTTTTTATAGTATCATACAAAAACGTCCTAACTTTTAAGATATTAAAAATTAAAAAAAAGCGACCTGGGTTAATCTGCAATGCTAATCACGCATTATTTATCAATAAAATATAAAATTTCGATGAAAGGGAAAAGATACCTCACCCCCTTCGAATTAAGAAGAATAATAATTTTATTGATCTAACGCACACACAAAAAAATGTCAAACGAGCAATTAAAATAGGCAGACGGCAAATATCAAAAATATTTTTTTCATAAATATTCACGGCGGGCAATATTTTTTTATAGATACATGTTTTTATTCATTTTAAGAATCGGGCGTGTATCTAGATTATGTTATGAATTATACGGGAGTAGTTTAAATCAACACGGATGGAGTTATTGATTTCTATTGTCCTCCGGGATCCGGGATGCAACATGCGTCACTAGACCTGCATTTCTAGAGCATCTATTTTTGCGATTCAACCTTCTAATTTATATACGTCATAACCGCTTTCTACTCTAAATTATTCATTCAATAGCGCGTGATTAATATTAGAAAAATAAAAATATATGCAAAAATATTAACAGTGGCGTTAGTTTTACGGAATAATGCTTTGTGCATTTTTCCACGTAATAAAAAACCATCCGAGCTGTGACCCCAGCGTGCAAATTAAGTAAGTGCTAAAGATTCATTTTCAAAGGATTTGAAGTGCTCTACGAACTTCAATTAGTTTTATTTAGTTCACTATCGGATTCTTTTCCACAAACTGCAGAGCTTTTAAAATACTTGCGCGAATTATTCGTCGTCAAAGTTTTAATTAAAAATTATTTTGAAATTTGATAATATACCATTTTTCCTTGGCGAAGTTTTCTATTAAGCTTATCAAGCCTTGCTAGACCGACGATATTTTTCAATCGAGCTTTACCAGTAATATAAGCCACGAGATCACGTTTCCAGCACAATAAGTACAAACTTTATTTCATCTGTTGTCATACTTTAATATATGTTGGGTCTACCGGAAAGTTATGTCGGTTTTTAGAATAAAACAAAATAATAAATTTTTCATACCTCTCATAAACTTTCGGTTAAACTAAACCATTGGTTAGTCACGCTTATATATTTTGTTTATTTTAGGTTCATTATTCTAGCCGTGCCGATGTCTATTTGGGAACCGAAGTTTTTTATTTTTCTCGAATAACTCTTTGAATATAAATCGTACATGTCGCAAACTTTGTCTGAAAAAGAATAAATATTATAAATACAGTAAGTCCTCGACTTACGCGATTAATTCGTTCCGGAGATTTTCGCGTAAGTCGAAAAATCGCGTAAGTCAATCAAACTTTAAATTTTAGAAATTTTATATGATACGTGTCAGTTTTAAATGATAGTTAAAAACATAATAGAACTACATATATATATAATCCAGGGTTTCTCAAACTTTTTCAGCGACGGAACACTTAGCAAATTCGAAAATTTTGGCGGAACACCAGTTTTTTACATTTTTAAAGGAACTAATAAAATAAACGTAATTAGTGGGAAAACGTAAATTGGGGGTACCAAATACAGTAGAACCCGTCTTTTAACTGATAAAAAAGTATATATATTGAAAAATATTTAATTTTCTGGAGTTTAGCTGGAGTCAAAGAACTGTTTTCGAGTATTTTTTGACACAAAACCCACATTGCATCAGGAGCATCTGGATTGCCAATATACGTAAATCCAAAATTCAAATAACTATCATCATACTTCCGTTTTGGTCTATTCATAGATGACACTTGTTCTTCAATATTCGATTTTGAAGAAATCACAGTTTTTGGATTATTTTCTTCTTCGATGATAGACGTATCAGAAGAATTTTTGTGAAATATCTATTTAGGCTCCGCGGAACACCTATTTTAGCCCGCGGAACACCAATGTTCCGCGGAACATAGTTTGGGAAACCCTGATATAATAAATAAAACAAAATTATTTATAGATAAATATCTTATTTATTCAGTACATATATGTATATAATCGGTTTATTCAGGTATATGTAGTTTACTTTTAAAAAACTGATTCAGTTTTGTTTGCCTTGTAGCCCCATTTCTTTTCTTCATAAATGATAGTGTAGCATGGAATAGCATCATGCACTGCTTTTGAAACTCCTCCAAATCGTTCTGAATCAGGGGCTTGAGCCTCGAAACGAGCTAAATCATTTTCAATCATATTTAAATTTTCAGCCATCTTCTTGGTTTCAAATAGCTTTGTTTCTTCATTTTCTTCATTTTCAAATCCTCGAGTTCCATTAAAACTTCGTCACTCATTGCAGTTGAACAACTGTCGATTAAATTGTCGTAATCCTCTACATTCAGATCTAGATTCAGTTCTTTGGTCATTTCTACAAGTTCACTAAGAACATTCTCATCTTCAGTTTGCACACTATCCTCGGTCAATTTGGGAATGAGTTTATTCCATACGTTACACATTGTAGATGTTGAAATTTCATTCTAGGCGTTACCAATATTTTTAACGGCTTTATAAATGTTGCACTCTTTCCAGAATTGAGTTATTGTTTTTCCGTTCTCTCCATCAGTTTTATGAGATCGTGCGATGTCTGCCATCTTTTTCGAATTGGTTTATGATTTTAACTTTCGTCTCCATAGTAATGGCACGTCTACTTCTTTTATCACTGTTTGGCATTGTTTAGGGTTATGGATTAACCTTTTTAGTGCGGGGCGCATGACGTACATCCGCATACAAATCGTGTCCAGGGTGGGGCCGCATGTCGTACATGTGCGAGATTCTTTAAAACTTTAACTTGTCGTTACATGTAAACTAGATCGAGTTAAGTGATGGTGTTTGTTTTAAAAATCAGCTAATAAACACAGCTATCAATAAATATACAACATATCACAAGAAATTTATAGGAACAATGTAATATGTAAATATGAATAGTAACGATTCAAATCTCCACAGTTGTATCGGTGACGTATCTCGGCTCCGGGGTTGTTAAGGGTGTTCCACGTACATTACGTTCCACATACACATGTCGGATGTAATGGTATAAGAAAATTGCATTTCGCATTTTTGATTTTGATTCGCTTTCCCATTTTTTTTTCACTTAATCTCTGTTTGAGCAATTGATATTTTGTTCGATTTATTATAACGAAAATAAAGCGAATCGAGTTTATTTTTTTAGTTGAGATGGAAGAACATATTCTAATCAACATGACTGCATAAATCTCTTATAGGAAAATGGTCTAATATAGCGGTAAACGGTGAATACAAATTTACCTCGCCCAAAAATAATTTGGTTCAAAACGGCGCCGCACTCAGATGCAGAATCGTGTTTAGACCCGCCGCATTGAAAGGGCTAATGTTGTTAAGAAAAAAATCGAGCGCAACACTTGAGTAAGCAATCTCAATACAGACTTATTGCTTTACCTCAATTCAGAATAAATTGCATTGTTCGGTATGTCGATGACGGAGAAGGGGTAAAGTTAAACCCCCCACTAACAGTTAAACCCCACTAACATCCATCGCGTTATTCGGAGTAGTTTAATAGGGGGTTCCACTGTATTTGCACATGCGTGCTGGTATTGTTTTTTCTCTCTTTCTTACTCCCGTATACTAATTTATGTAAACAAACACCGCAGAGAAATAAAGATCAGCAAAATAAAAAATGCAGATTTTTTTTAAATCGCGTAAGTCCGAAATCGCGTAAGTCGTAATCGTGTAAGTCGAGGACTTACTGTACCAATATTCACTTCTGTTGCCACGGGCGTGATGTATTTTTTATCTCGCATCCGGTACTATGAGACAAGTGCGACTGAAACGTACTAGTGACACATGCCGCGAGAATTTGATGGTCGTTGGTAGTCGGCGACGTGTCGTTCCATGAATAACTATATATAAGTCTTATAATAATAAATAGACCCCCTTCGGACGACGCGATTATTTTCGAGCCGCCTTGCCGGATCGGTTAATAAAAAAAACATTTTTTTAATCAATTATATATTTTTCCTCTGCATTCATAACATCAGGTAAAGCGGAAAAAACTATACCAATTTAGTTATATACAGTTTTTATTACGTCTTTAGTAAAACTTGAACTAAAAAACGAATGAATCGTTCTAATTAAGCTAGTCATTTGATTGCCCTATGGTTTAGCGTTTCTTAGTGTCATAAATTATCCACTCCTCGTTCCGTATAACAATGCAATTAATTTTTTGGTCCCGTAAGATGGGGTGTACAAGCATAAAGACGGTTCGAAAACAACCACGTCGTCCGATGGGGTTTATTTATAATGGAAAATAGATCCCAAGTATTAAGTCAAAATATTGAGGTATTCTTCATCAATAAATTGATTTAAAAAAAAATGATTATTCTAAGAATAAAAAGTGTTAATCGCTGACTGAGCAGTCGCACCGCGTGTCATTCGCACGTTTCATTCGCACTCGGCATTAAGTAGCGGATGCGAGCGAGAAAAAACATCGCGCCCTTCGCAGCGGAAGCGTACAATATGACCAATGATTATTTATAATATTTATTCTTTAGATTTTTTTTATTAAATACAAAAAGTTTATGATGTGTAAGATTTATAGAAGAGTTATTCGAGTTGTTATCCAGTGGTTTAGTATCTTTTTATTGTGTATTCTATTATTTTTTTCTAATCGTATTTATTAACACGATGCCCACGAACCGTGTGATAGTACGATTGTTTAGAAAAAAATCGCGCACATTACCATTCAGCAGATCAAAGAAATGTATTATTTAATTTTGTCATATGTGTATAGAATTAGAATTTCTATGCCACACGTCGTTTTGAATATATTAGTAAATTGAAATGTGCGATTCTTGATATGTTTTTTTTTTCTTCACAGAATCGCGGTTATTTATAATCAGATATTTCGGTATGCGAATACGTGATACAAATGGAGAAGTATTGAATTAGCGAACGTCGCCAATATTTAATAACGCTTAATGTGTTATAACACATTAGCGCATCGGTGCGATTTCAATAAATTAAACGCTGCAGCAGCGTCTCGGGTTTCGCGCCACACCACGCGTTCAAGTCACCAATCAATAGAACCACCGTTTTACCATAAACCGTGTAATGTCGATGTCACCTAATTACCAATTACGTTTGCCGTTATACCGTCGGCATGACAATAACCAGACAATGTATCGAGATCGGATAAACTTTTTGCCAGAGTAAGGGCAGTTGTTCGATTCCCTTTTCAAAAAAGTCCTTCGATTTTTCATTGAAAAAAGTGCGTTTTCACTTCTATGGCATTATTTTTTTTACCTCTCAATCTATGCTCTAACGATCTGCAAAGGGGGTAATCGGACGGTACAAGATCCCGTGAATAGGGTGGATGAATTAAAAGTTCATTCCGAGCTCCCTAATGTGTCGAAGGATCCTTTTCTTGTTATTGACTCGAGTTGTTCACAATACACTGTCGCTGTAACAGTCTGACCGGGTTTAAGCAATTCATAGTGTATAATTCGAGAAAAATCCCACCACACACAAACAACTTGCCGCAAAAAACGGATCGGCTTCATACCGAGACGAAAGAGACGCGCAGATGGTACGCCGTCTCCTATGCGACGAAGATGATCCCAAATCATGGACACCCAATCTTCAACGATAATACTAATGATAAACCAGTGTTATTCCTTGCATATTATTTCGATAATGTAAGTTAACCGCGACTGAGCAAAGTTAGTACTCGGATAGGTGATATGTAAGAGGAAGAGACTCATAACCTCCGCATATTTTATAAAAATAATATTCATATCGATAGTTTGGCGCGTTGAGATTAATTAATTTAAAGCCATCTATTCTGAATAAATATTTATATAAAACAATAAATATAAATTTCTGTCCAACTGAAATAATATTAAAAATTAACCAGTGTCGTGGTTTGACACTTCGGGGAATATTAATGAGAGAGACTATTGTTGGATCTTTAAAATCTTTATTGAATCTTTATATGGACGGCGGCTTAAAACCAACGGCCGATGGGGTCTATTTACTATGGAAAATATACCCTAAAAAATGCAATATACACTCCATTTACATTATACATTAAAAATAGATTATTCTATGAATAAAAATAATTATCCATGATATGCTTCATAATTTGGTCGATATTTTGATGGATTTTTTTTACTAACCGATCCTTCACGACAGTTTGAAAACAATCCCGTTGGCCGATGGGGTCTATTTTGTATGAAATGATGAATCTCTCTGTTATGCCATTCATCCAACGTAGTCAAAAAAAGAGGCGCGCTGTCCATATGGCGAGATTGTGCGGCGCACACAGACGCTGGAAAATTTTGGTGCGCTAAGAGAGAAAAAATTGAAAAATATTAAATATTATTTCGTAAAATTTCTTAAAATCGATTAAAATTTCCTATAAATTTTTCTTAGAATGATTTTTTATTGTAAAGGGAGGTACCATTAAAGTTATGCACACAGGCGCCGGACACTTTGGATAGGATTTTTAAATATTTTAAAACCACCGATGACACTTGTTTAGTTTCAAAATATCCTTGACATCTTTTCTCCTTGGTAGAAAAAAAAAAGTTTTAACCAAAAACTAAAACTTACAACCATAGATTTAACGTAATAACAGTTTATGTTTACGAGACTGTGTTCGACACACTAATCCGTGAATAATCACATCTAAGGATTTGATTACTTTCGGTCCCACCCTAATATTTAAACGCTTTAAAAAAATTGATAAATATCGGCGTGGATATGTTTAGAATTGGTTTTATGTAGCGAAATTGGACTGTCGTTGGCATTGCACTCGTCTTTCGGTCCGGTATTGAAGAGCAAAGTGAAACGGAAGTGAGAAAATGCACTTTTCATCGCATTTCCAGACGTGACCTTTTTGTACAGAATGTCCCTATATATATATAAATATATAAATACTACGAAAATATGAAATATATTTAATTCTTTACACGTTTTTTGATGAATTATTAACGTCTATCTCTAAAACAGACTAAAAAAATATCATTCGTATTAAGCTGATTTTTTTAGTTTAGTATTTTTGTCAAAACAAAAACTGGAGCTGAAAAAAATATCGGTTTATCAAATAAGCACTCGGAGCTAAACAAAATTATAAAATATTATAATAATTATAGCTACGCGCGCGATGTTTTTTCTCACTCGCATCCAGTACGATTTGCCGAATGCAACTTAGAAGCCCTGGATAATGTTACTTTAATAACTTCTGCATTACTTAGATGGCTTGTTTGACTTTGATTTATTCCAGTTAGAGCCAGGTTATTGATTTTCCAACAATTGTGAGGCAGCAGCCTCCGTATTAGTCGGTAATTGCTCCTTGCGACTTATTCCTATTCTTGAAGACAAAAAAAATCGTGAAAGGATGTCGTTTTGCCAACAATGGCGAGGTAAAGACACCAAACATGAGTGTTCCATAAATGCTTCTAGGATTGGAAAAAGCTCTGAATTAATCTACTCTGAAGTAAATAAAATTAATATGAATGAATATATAATAGAAAGAGATGGTTTAACAAACGAAAACCATTCTCTAATTTAGAGCACACATAATTAGATTAAGCAAAAGCATACAGAGTTTTTATCGAACATACAATCACTTTATATTTTATTGCGACAGTTTTATTACATACAGTTAACTGTAAATTAGAAAGTTTACAGTTACAATCGATTATGTTTACACTATTTGTTGTATAATTCAATGCATACAGTTGCATAAATGCATAGAGACACATAGTAACTTGTGTTATAGCATTTTCATGAATGTGTGTTATGAGTTAATTCCAGCACGGGATCTTAAGTCGTGGAATTATATATGTTATTGTCCATTTGGAGTCACCGTGTTAAGAGTGGAGTGAGGTGGGTTGAGTTTCTGCTTCAATCAGTCCACTACGTGCATCTGACGGGAGCAACATTCTAGTTTGCTTTACTCTCGTTGCCAGTAGAATAGCATTTGCATACGATTTATACCATTGAATATTTACGACCGACAAATCGAATGAGACACTATATATATATATATATTTATATATTAAAAATATTTGCTTAGCTTTTTAAGATGCGGATCTTATCGGTAAAATTTAATGAATATTTCATTGCCATGAAAGTAATTAAACATTGTCTGTATTGGTACTATGGGCTATATAAATCGGCAATATATGTTTGACTCCTGCATTGGTTGCAAACAATACAGCTGTATATCACTCTATTAGCCAATTACGAAAAGTAATGTCATTTTTTTATTACCACAAAAAATTTATTTGTATAAAAATTCTACAATATTATCTTGTTAAATATTTTCCGTTATTCTAAAGAATAAATATTATAAAAAATTGTTGTCCTTTAATGTCCGTAATTACGAAAACAAAATAAAACCAATGATATTCGCTGCTGTTGTCACGCGCGCGATGTTTTTTCTCGCTCGCATCCGGTACGTGTGCTGAGTGCAAGTGAAACCGTATTAACTAAAACTCTTTTTTTTATAAATAATTGATAAAAAATACATTGTTTCATGATGTATAAAAAAAATATGTTTATTATTCTAAAACTAATACATTTAAAACCTCCTCATCAAATCCTTAAAATACACACAATTGAATTTGAGCTCCCCAAATATGTTGCTCTCTTGTTTTTGTCCAAGTGTTATATTCGCAAAGTTTTTTCAAATATTAAAAATATATATGTTTTTAAATATGTTATTGAAAATAGATGATATACGCTTTAATATGATATATATAATATTAATAGGCAATTAAAAACTGTGAAGAAATACTCGATTGAATTTGATACTACGATCATATTTCAATTGCATTTTTTGATAATGGTTAACTTTAGAACCTTATATTACCAAATACATTAAACTGATACAGGTTTTACACTTCTAATTGGACTTTTTCCAAACCAAATTGGACTTTTTGAAACCAAATTGGACATTTTGCAAATCAAATTGGACATTTTGCAAATCAAAATGGACACTTCTCAAATCAAATTGGTCGCTAAAGATCAAATTAACCAATCGTACATATAATTTACACATTTGGTACATTTTTATTCACATATGTTTGTCTGTATACAAAATATACATTTACAGTAGGATTATTAATGAAAAATTATTACAAAATAAAAAAAATAATTTTAGATAATGCAAGCATTCACCATACTCAACAGTCCGGTCACACACTCATTTTTTTACCACCATATTCGCCAATTATGAATCCTATTGAAGAGGTATTTTCAAAAATTAAATTTTCTGCAAGGAATTTGTTGGCGGATCCATCAAACTGTCAAAATTTGGAAAACGTGATAAATGAGTCCGTTGCAACCGTCACTTCTTTAAATTGTTATGTACAAATATTTCATGAACATGTATATGAAATTATCAGCATCAGATCTTTAATATTTATAAAATAATTGTTGTGTACATGTATCTTTTATTCTAGTTACAAATGTACATACATACATATGTATATGTAAGAATTTTTCTTTAATATCCCTACTGTAAATGTATATTTTGTATACAGCCAAAAATATATGAATAAAAATGTACCAAATTTGTAAATTATATGTACGATTGTTTAATTTGATCCTTAGCGTCCAATTTGATTTGCAAAATGTCCAATTTGACTTGCAAAATGTCAAATTTGATTTGCAAAAATGTCCAATTTGATTTGAAAAATGTCCAATTTGGTTTGGAAAAAGTCCAATTAAAAGTGTAAAACCTGTATTTAAAAAAAACAAAGACAATATACTTTAATGTCACATTTATCATTTGCCATTTTTTTTCTGAAATAGAGTTTTTGTAAAAAGCACTTTAGGTAATAGAATTCAAGATCTTTCACATAGTGCTTCGTGATAGGTGGGATTAATCAAGTATATTTATAATCAGTTTATTTACGAGTTAAAACGTTATTAAGATATTTAACCTTTGAATGTGTTTATTTATTACTATTTAATATCGTAATCAATTCCTGAGCTATTAAATGGAAGCGTTTACAACTTTAAAACCATATTTGTCTAGAAATATTATACTAGAAATTAGTATTAGCTTTTAAAGCATTGATTCAATATATTTAAATGATCGAAGAAAATGGTAATGATATGCGGAACCAAAATAGAGCCATCCACTATTAATGTTTGTGCTTGAAACGTGATATCGGGGTATTTATTACTGGCAAAGCTCGATTGAAAATGTCGTCCGTCTAGCGAGCTTAATAAGCTCATCGGAAACTTTAGAAGATGGAAAAGGTGTATTATCGAATTTCAAAATATGTTTTAATCAATGTAAATTTTTATCCTGTGCTATTAAATAAATACTCGAGAGTAGGGAGCGGTTTTGACGTATATATAAATTAATAGTTTGAAGAGCTAAAATAGATGCCCTAGAAATGAGATTGTAATGACGCATGTTGCAATCCCGGAACCCGGAGGAACAATAGAAATCAATAACTCTATTCCATTCTTGCTGATTCAAAAACGAATTATATAAATATGCTGAAAACTAACTTATTGATTTTTTAACAGCATTACTGATCATCGAGATAAAGTACTAGTATCTTAAACGAATATTTTACAGTAAGTGTTACGTTTAAATTTCCGAATTTAAAAATATGATATTTTCGTCGGGTACTCCTCATATGTAGATATAAAACATTTTCACTTACTTGGACTCGAGCCGCAAGCGTCAAAAATAATAGTGGAGGTAAAAATAAATCCAATCTGCATCTGCTGGGGATTCAAAATTTTCCACGCTCGGAAGAAAAGTGTTCCGCGAAATGTTCCGATTGAACTGAAGTGGAAAATCTAATAAAATTTGAAACGGGGATGAAGGCCCTTGTGTCCCTAGTGACTAAGATGGATAGATCACGTTGAAAAGGCAACTTATGGAAAATTGTGTTTCAGAAGTGCAAGTGAGAAATCGTTAATCCAATATTGGAAAGAGTACCATATTTAATATTATTTATTACTATTATTTTTATTAACCTGTTAAAAATATTGACGATGTCTGAATTTAAATTTCAATATCTACCAAAAGCAACGTCGCCTTAGCCTCGATCTTCCTTTCTTCCGGGGACAGAAAGGATTGTTAACCATAATCCTTTTCGGAGTTGACTATCCCGCATCCTTGACACGTGACCGGCCCACCGGAATTTAGCTATTACGCCATTCCCCGTCGTCGAATAAGGCTCGAAATATTTGCCTCAGAATTCTCCTCTCCAGTATATTCAGTTGTCACTCATCTTGTTTTGTCAAATCCGAACATTCAGACCCGTATGTTAGGACGTGCCTGATGAGGATGTAGAGCTTGACTTAAGTCTTCTTTGAGTGGAATCTCTACCGTAGATGCTGTTGTCCAAATTGGCACCGGTTTGCCAGCATCGTTCTTCTTCTTACTTCCATATTGGTTTCATTATAATTTGTCCTATATATTATTATTTGGTATATCCAAAAAGAAAAAAAATAGTGAAGAGTCTGGTATTCTCATTTTTTTAATTATGGCGTAGAAACCTGGATCATAAAGGAGAACATGAAAAAAAATTGATGCTTTGTAATGTGGTGTTAGCGACGTGTGCTACTAAGACCTTGGACGGCTAAAAGAAATGGGGAACGACAAAGATGACCGACTTTCTACCATATGTCTCAAAAGGATTCTTCGATAGTTTGGGCATCTCGCCAGAAGAAGCGATAGCCTGGAAAATCTCATCGCGCAGGGCGCCCATCCGCTGGAGCGATCAAGTGAAAGCCCCCACAGGCTACACAGTAGTAGCTACGAAGTTACGAATCCTGGAGAAAACAAAATTAAAAAGATTCGGAACATGAATGGTCACGATCCTCAGATACGTGGGTGCCGACTAAAAATTGAAGCTGTACTTTTCGATTCTCAGTCCCATGCCAAATATTCGTCTCAGAATCCTTTTCTCCAGAAGATCGCTCGGTAATATATTTTTAACAATATGTATCTAAGGCCCCAATTTCCTCCTATTCTCCTGAAACATTCTAGTTCGTCCTTGGCTTTGTTAAATACATAATTGACATGCGTTAGCATCCCTAGATTTTTATCAAGGGTTACTCCGAGAAGTTTTAATACTTGGCTCATCCAGCAAGCTGATGCAAGGAGATCTTCAAAGCAAACTCTTAGCAAGCCGCCTGTGCTCGTGTTCCTGGCGAATTTATCTAGGATTACTTTATTTATTATATTTTCCGCTGAGAGCAATTTCAATACTTGGCTCCTCCGGGATGCTCTTGCATGGAGATCTTCGGAGCGAACCCTCGAATTGCTGGTGAATCTGAGTCTATTTGCACGGCCCAAGCTTCCGATGTTTTCTAGGATAGATCTGGAAAAAATTTCGATTGTATCACGCGTGTTGTAGCATATCGGTATTGGACGTGACGACGATGGCGGTTGGCACAATCATGGTTTCGTCGATTCTACGGAGCTATGAGGAACTTACTTTTTCTCGACTTACGTAGACTTGGGCAAAGCCACTTTCCCTCTTCCTTCTCGCTTTTCTTAAGAGATTTTAGCATTATATTTTAACAATATATTTTAACAAGCGTTTCAAAAAAAAAACTGCTTTTATAGTACCGATTGAACCAGCCCTATCCGGTATATGCGGTGTGGGTGGATGGCAAGGGATGGAACTGTGTCAGACCGGTCTGAACAGCTTCATCCTGGCTACAGAAGTAAATGTGCGTAATTAAACGAATTGGCAGCTTCTTGTCAGTCCTTTGCCGGCGTTCTGCCACTCGACATGGAACTCCAGATGCGGGATGCGGGCTGGTTGATCCCTAGTGGATCAAGACATTCTCCCGACCGACGTCGAAGCTTTGGACCTAGCCGCACTCAAGAAGAGACTCCATAGTACAGTGGAACCTCTCTTAACGAGCACCTCGCATAACGAGTAATTCGCATAACGAGCAAAAAAAATGAAAAAATTGCTCCCTTAACGAGCGACATTTCGCATAACGAGTGACGGAAGCAGTCACAAGCGTATGACGCACTTGTGTGTGTTGGATCGTATTTCACGCGTTAGTTACAAGGAGAGTTTGAGGAAGAGGAAGTAGCAGAGAAACAATCTTCTGACGCAATAAGAGAAAATGCCGGAAGCATGGGAAACTGTTTCATCAAAAAAAATATTGAGAAGCATCATCCCAATAAGGAGGTGGCTATGCTCAATGATAACGCTGTGTCACATTTTCACCAAATTTTAAAGAGTCGGTTAAAAAACAAATGTCACTAGACAGCTCTCTAAAAAAAAAATATTTGTCATAAATTAATAAATAATAAGCTAGTTTCGATTTTTAAAAATGTTTTTATCCAGGTTGTTACGATCTTTAACAATTTATAAGCATGTAATTTTATTTGAATAAACGTTAAAAAAAATATTTCGCATGGAACGCATTATCGTGTTTTATATGAGAAAATTAGTTTCGCTTAACGAGTGTTTCACACAACGAGCAAGATTCTGGAACGAATTATGCTCGTTATGAGAGGTTCCACTGTATTGCGTTTAATATATGACAATCTCGTTGGTCTGCTGAAGAGTACGGGCAGAACTGGTTTCCGGTTCTTCCCCAATGTACTAGCTCGAGTTAAACGTGTCCCAGTTTGTCACGGGACATGACTCCTTTAACGCCAATCGTCATCGTCTGGGATGACCGAGTTTGCGAGTTTTGTGCCTCCAATGAACAATCTTTGGGAGTGTTTGGAGTTTTGTTATGAGACAGAGACAGAGACAGAAACCTTGTCTCGTCCATTCCTGCTTCCAGGGCTTTTGTGACTTACGCCAACCAGGTCGGAGCGAGATTCTCCTCCCTTAACATATTACCCTTGCCTTCTTAGTGGTAAATCGCCTGTATTTTCAAGGAGTATTTAGATGCGATGGTTGCCACGATGGTTCGTCGGAGGTTTTAGCATTTAGACTCACCGTAGAGCGGGTTCTCCAGAAAAACCCTTTTTAGATTTTAATTATTCATAATGCAGATATGATTGATAAATAAAGAATTAAAGCTCGGCTTCCGCGGTCATGGCTGGCGACCTGACCCGTATTTGATTATTTAAGAGCCTAGATAACCTGGTGGACTGTCTCTGCTGGAGGTGGTAAATACCCCCCCCCCCCTCAGGGTTATACAATGATAAGACATCGTCCGGTAGGATGTTCCACAGTAATTCCGTTGAGAGGAATCTCGGTTTCAATGATACAAAAAAATATGGAAATGTATTGATAAAACCAGTGGGGTGTGCGTTGAGGTCTCCGTCGACGTCGCCGTCGAGGGCCGCGCGCAGATTCCGCGGGTGGAGGCGGTCCTCGGGATTAACAAATGGGATCGATTACACAATGGTGGGGTGGGTCGTTGACCGCGGCGCCCCGCGCACCTGTCCCCCCCGCTGCCGCCTCCTCCTCCTCGTCCTCCTCCTCCACCTCCGCCTCCTCCTCCGCCTCGTCGTGGTCGTCGTCGCCGTCGTCCGGCCGGGGCAGAGCTCCGCGGGCCGCCGCGGCCCGCTGACATGGGCTAGTCCGCGCGCTGCGTCCGGACATGGACGTGTTCGAGCCGGGGCCGCGCCCCGCGCCCGCCCGCGTGCCCACGCCCCACGTCACCTTCGACGCCGGCACCGAGTTCAACCTGTCCTTCTTCGACAGGCCGGCCTCGCCGCCCAAACGAGGTAAACCCCGGGGTCGATGACCCGGCCCACCCCGCGACTCGCCGCAGAGGGTTGGCCGCGCGCTCGCTCGCGCGCGCGACACGGACGACACCGCTCACAAAAAAAAAACCAACCTCACAAAAAAAAAACCCACCTCACAAAAATGTAACAACACCGATTTCGCTATCGCACATCTTGCATTTGAATAATGGCGTGATTACATTGTTCCAAGTGTTTTCTATCGTAGTTTTGTATATGACTATATAGAATAGTGAAACCGTTACCTGTTGCTCTCCCGAGCGTGACGCGGCTCTGATATAATTGCGTTTTTTTAATATATATAATATATTATTCAAATAACAAAAAAAAATACCCGCAGATTATCATCGTTCAAAAATCATGTGTATTGTGAAAAGCTGCAATATCAATTTTTATTTGTTTCATTATTATTTTATTGATGAACCGGTTCGGTAACAATAAACCATCGAAATATATTGAATGATGGACACGTGTTGCGCTGTTGGAACCGGTCCGTTTGAAAATACAAAAAAAAAATCGGGGGGGGGAAAAAAAATAAACGAATCGATATGTCCTTTCGGGCCCTATTTGTATCTCGTATGTAAACACAGACATTTAGTGTTACGTCAGCTCTGACTCGGTCAAGTCGCTGCGAGACATAAACCCTGAACTTGACCTCATGTGCGGCGATACGCGAGCGTCGTGCGGAATTTCGCGCATGAAGCGCGTTTCAGCGCCATAAAAACACACGTATACTTTTTTTCAGCGCAATCGAATAGCACGCGACGGTCGGACAAGCGTCAAACCCGACTTTTTTTTTTCGCTTCGCATTATCGCAATCCCGATTTTAACATTCGGGAAAAACGCCGATAATCGAGGACGTCCGGTTTTTGTTTTTTTTTTTTTGCATTTCTCACTTCGAGCACTCGAAACAGGATGCTATCCGACGTACACCGACGAGCGACGTTGCCGGACTCGATTAAAGGATTAATTTAAAAATAATTGCTCACGCCAAGTCGTAAAATCGCAACGAGAGAAAGTATATTCGTTTAATTTATTTGCGCAAAAAAAATAAGTTAATTTTAAAGTTTCCGCGGAGTCTCTCGGCGTTTCTGTTTTCGCTGGCTCGCAGCAGAGTGGACGGATTAGAGTTTTAATCTGTTTTATGAGTTTATTAAGAATCGCAATCCTATTTTAATTGAGCGAGAAACGACGCTCTTCTGCATTACAGCTCGGTCTACCGTCGAATAGTAAAAGCGAGATTAACTGCAGAAAATGGGTCGTTATATTTACAATAAAATTTAACACGATCTTAAAATTAACAACAATCTCTAACACAAGAAAATTTTAATTGTAATCGTGATACAATCCAATGAGTCGATGCATAATTTTATTACGTTAGGACGTAGACGTAGATATCAAAAATGGCGTAACGTGAACGCATTGTTGCCAACTTCATTGCAACAAACGTCATGCTGCAGTACAGATCTCATTTTTTTAATTATTTATTCATCAATATTAATTTCAAAATCTGCTTATTTTTATATTCGAAGCATTTTTTTAATGCAATTATTGTCTTTTCATGTTTATTATTATTAATACGGAGGCTGAGGAATTATGATGATGTTGATTTTTGTAAATTCTATATTTATAAAAATGATGGATAGCGCTTAAACCGACTCGGATGCACTACGGATCTCAAAAAAATCTTAATTTACTCAACATTATTGATATTATTATCTTCCTCAAAGTGCGCTTATTTTTGATCCTCGAAGCATTTTTGAAACGTATTTATTAGTTAGACGTTTTACTCTTTGAGGGAGTCTGTCTTTATCTTCTCAACGTTTTTACGTTTTCATGTTTTTTTCATTTTTGGGGATAGGAAGGAGTAGAAAAGAGTCATCTCAGACGAATACAGACGCTGAGGCATCATAGCTGTGTTCATTTTTGTCAATTCATATTTATTTAAATAATGGGTAGCGTTTAAACCGACTCGAAAGAACTCCGCATATTTTTATCTCAAAAAATTCATTCACTCATCAATATTAATTTATGATACTGTCTTTGTGTCCTCAATGTTGGAAAAACGTCGTCATGGGGCTCATATCCGGCAAATACGGAGGCTGAGGTATTATGATAATGGTGATTTTTGTCGTTTCAACCAAGGATTTTTTTATCTCCAAAGCATTTATGTAATGAAATTATCAGTATGGCGTTTAGATCTCTGAGCAATACTGTCTTTATGTCCTCAATGTTGGCGAAGCGTCGTCTTTTCGTGTTTTTTTTTCATCTTTGGGGATATTTATTTGACTACGATGAATGGTTGGCATAACATAAAGATTCCAGAGCACCATTCACCCATATAAAGCTTCTAAAAACGCAAGGTGAATGAGTCTCACACTAATATTCCCCCCAGTGTCAAATCACGACACTGGTTAATTTTAATATTATTCGTTATGATTGTTATGAGTCATAAAGAAATCCTTGAATTTATAGTTATCATCGGACACCTATCCGACTACTAACTTAGCTCAGTCGCGGTTAACTAAATTATCTAAATAATAAGCATGCTACCTACATGCCATAGCAATAAACGAATAAACGTCTGATGCAGTTTTTATGTCATAAATTTTATTTTATTATTAAGTGTAAATGTCAAAACCCGAAACCAACGCTGAACATATTCGTCAAAGCATGGTAGATTTTTATGATCAGGGGCCTAAACGCCGCAATGGCCGCAAAAACCATTAATGACATTTATGGACCAATGATGACTGAAAACGAATGTCAATTTTGGTTTTGACGATTTAAATCGGATGACCGAGAATTACAGAACGCATCTAAATCAAGAGACCCATAAACATGCTGTAATCCAGCCGTGCCGATGGGGTATATTGGGGACCCCAAGTTTTTTTTATTTTTCTCGAATAACTCCTTTAACATTAATCTCATAAGTATTGTCTGCACATAAATAAAAACAACAATATTTGCTGCTGTTGTCACGCGATGTTTTTTATCGCTCGCATCCAATACAATGTGCCAAGTGCGAGTGATACGTGCCATCGCCGAGAGCGATGTCATTTACGCGTCATATTGATTAGTTAAAAATCTAAAATAACGATCGATCTGCTTTCGATGTTTTTTATTGTTGTTCCTCGCGATTGGTTCGCCATCCCTGTCGAGTGTTGTCGTCTCTCGGAGGAATCGCACAGTCGAAAGGTTCGATCGACCGCTTCGGCCGGTCGATGGCGATCGACCCGTCGGTCATACCAGTGCGAGGGTACCACTCGCGGTACCGGTCTAGCTGCTGGCGCGTCTTCGGCACCAACAGTGTCACGCGGCACGGAGGCCGATGCGGCACGGAGTGACGTAGCGCGACCTTGGGGCCTCCCCGCGTTATCCGACAACGCCGAACGAAAGTGTTGCACGTATGATATAATCCGGCCCGACTCGTACGGGACCCGTTTTCCGGGTGTGTATTATTAGCCGCCGCTGCACTGGTAAAGGTCGCAGCGGCGGCACTGCTTTCGTGCTGGCCGAGGAATGTGGCCTTTGGACTGCCCCGCTATAAATAAACAACGCTAGGGACCCGGAGGAGATCCTCGGCCCGTCCGACTCCGTTCAGGATATCCTCCGAAAAGAATCCATCGACACAATGTGTATCTTTAGCTCATTACTGAGCTATCACAAGAATGCAGAGTTAAATGAAAATTTAACAGCAATAACAGTTGCACGGAATCTGCTCCGCAGATATGGAGGATTGAATAAAAAATGCATATTACATAAAGCATCGAGTCTGCATTATTACGTAAAGCCAACCATACGTGCTAGCGAATCGTTATGCATATTCAAGAATGCATCTTGTGCCTAATCGAGAATGCTGATTGCTTCGAGGGAGCGTAGAACTTTGCATGAATATTCTTGGAAAATTGAATTCTGAAGAAAGTTTGCTATGCTTTTAGCAATATACTTGCGTTCAGCCACTTTACCCTAAAGAGAGAGGCACGCCGTCCATATGGCCAGATTGTGCGGCGCACACAGGCGCCGGAAAATTAAGAGCTCCAAGATGCACCAAGTGGGGAAAAATTGAAAAGTAATAAATATTACTTCATCAAACTCTCTTATTTTTATAAAATGTTTTTTTTTATTATAGAGAAGCCTAGGGATCCTATAAGGACATATTGGGACCTTAATTAAAGTTCTGCTCACAGGCGCCGGATACTGTGATATTAGATACATCCCAATTACAAAAAAAAACTTAGTTTTTACGTGGTAGGTTTTTATTACCTCAATCTCTTAATTAATCCAGTTGTGTATTTGACAAGAAAATGATTTTTATAATACCACGTTGATCGTTTTTTCTACTAATCAATATGACGCGTAAATGTCAATGTTTCACTCGCACTTGGCACATCGTACCGGATGCTAGCGGGAAAAAACATCGCGGCCGTGGCAACTGAAGCGAATATTGCAGGTAATAAAGGACAATGATTATTTATAATATTTATTCTTTAACAAAAAATGTAACATAGACCCAATAGACCCCATCGGCACGGCTATTTTATATAATACGTAGAGTGCCGGATACATTTAAAAAAAAAAGGCCTAGTGAGCATTTATGTAAATTTAATTGTATCTTATATATTTATGTAGAGGTATGATGGTGTCAGTCACCGGTGACTGACGCGGCGTGTGATAACACTTATTAATGCTTAATTAACACTTAATTAGAATCATTTACTCGGTTACAAGTGACTGACGTAGATTTTGGAACATTTCTTCAAATCAATCAACTGTCACAATCGGCGCACTGGTAACAATCGATGTCGGCCACCGGTGACTGACACGTGTTAAAGATCCTCTTGATTTATATTTATGGTGAAGAATTTTCTTCATAAATCTAATATAATTTTGGAATTAATTATTACTGCATTGTGAAGTGACTTGGCTGTAGATCTTTATGGAATTTTCATATAAAAAATCCACGTTTTTCAATATAATTAAATAATTCAGATAAAAGGCGCTGGCATACTGGTTTTATACGCGCTCACAGTACCATCGGCAGTGTTATGTTCTTATACCATATTAGTATTAATCTGTTGGTGTCTGCCAGTTTGGACAGAGCCAGTTTTCATTCCGTGACCAGTCTGGACGCTGGGTACATAGCCGTGCGTACTCGCCCGTTTCATCTTTAATTTATTAGTCCGATACCAATTATCATATGTTAATTTGTATTTACGATTTATGACCGCAAAATCGAATCGAATCACAAAACTATCGGACGCGAATCGACCTTGAAAAATACGTTATTTTTCAGAGAAATTGGTTGTGTCTTCAGTTCATCCCCGTCGGTGAACCGGTCCGTACGCCTCTAGTTATAACAGGCGTTCACTTATTCGGTTTGATTGATTGGATTGTTTTGGTTTGGTGGTGTTTGTGAGGTGACGCTAATGGCCCCCTAGTAGCGCCACGCCGATATCCCAATGAATATGGAGTTATGTTAAGGCGGTCCATGAAATTCAGATTGGTTCGATTTGAAATATTCTATCTGGACTGTTGTGATGCCAATTTGCATCACCGCCATGTGTTTCGTGGATGCCAGTCGACGAACTTGAACACGTTTCATGGCTACGACATGAATTATCTCGACACCATACCTCCGATCGAAGAATCGATCTACATCCATGATGATGGCTGCTTGTTATGCCGGGATCAATCAGGGTCAAGTACAGGATGTCTGGAGTCTACGACACGATAACAACCTGCCGACTGCCACCGATCCTCCGCTATCGCATGCGAACATCTAATATCGCATGGAAAGAGTATGGCCATTAATTAGTTATTAATAAGAAATGATGACATTGACCTGTGGCTCCGCCTATCGGCGTCCGACAACACGAGATTTTTATTGATTGCAATGCATTATGCATTAACTGTATTGATCTACATAATAACTTCATTCATCAATGAGATAAGAGTGTCAGAAATGAATGAGTGTTGAAAAAAAATTTTGACGACGTGAATGGCATAAATTTTGAAGAATTACCGATGAAAAAACAGTTCTTTGTTTCGTATAACATGATTTTGCTCTAATACAATTTTAAAACTTTTAGTGATAAAATCCCTACCATCTTTCTACATCAGTGTTATGTCTTTTAAGTAACATGCGTATTATTTCGATAATGTAAGTAAACCGCGACTGAGCTAAGTTAGTACTCAGATATATGTCAGACGAAAACTATGTATTCAGAGAATTAACCAGTGTCGTGGTTTGACACTGGGGGGAATATTAGTGTGAACTACCCTGGGCTTTGCAATATTAGCGGCCTCAACTCGGCAAATTAATATGTTAGACAAAAATAAAGAGAAAGGCCAAACGGAAACAGAAATTAAAGGGCCTCAAAATTAATTTTGTTTTGCATTGCATTGCATACCTATTTTTATTCTTTATATGCTGTATTATTCTTGTGGTATCGTTCTGTTGATTTAGCACATTTCTCGCTGACGTATCTTGTCATTGATAGCCATATCGTATATTTATATCATCGTAGAATCGATTATTTTTATAACATTAATGATTTTTCTTTGTTTTTTGGATCAATTTCTGTTTTTAATTTAATTTATTTTGTTTTACTGTTTGCGGAGCAATTCCAAAGCGCCATTTATCCAAATAAAGATGCAGGGGGCAATGTGTCTCCCACACTTACATTCCCCCCTAGCAATGTCATAAAGAATTCCCGGAATTCATAGATTTCGTCGGAAGTTTGACCTATCCGAGTACGAACTTGGATCAGTCGCGGCTATCTTACATTATCAGATTGTTTGTTGTCAACAAGTCATGACACTGGTTTGTTTTTCGATGTTTTGTTTTTAAATCAAGATAACTTAACATAACAACCGTATGGTTATTCTATGCATAATAATAGGTCTAACGGAATGTTCTGTCCAGACCATGTTAGAGAAAAATCCTCATACGCACATCTTTGCTTGCACGAAACAAAATCGAACCCTTCTTGGACCGAATGATAACTGGGGATGAAAAATTGATTACATATGAAAACATCGCAAGGAGAAGAGCATATTGTGAATCTGGAAAACCTGCCCTCTCTACCTCTAAACTGAAGTTGAGTTTAGTTTGAATAAGAGAATGTTGTGTATATGGCGGGACATTCGAGGCCCAATACATTTTAAGCTGTTGAAACCGAACGAAAAGCTATACTCGGAGAGGTACTGTCAGCAATTATATAATTTAAGAACAGCTCTCCAAGAAAAGAGGCCGACGATGTTCATTAGGAAGGACATCATCCTGCTTCATGATAATGATAATGCCACATACTGCTTTGGGGACTCGTCATCAATTTTCCGGTAGACCCAATACTATCGAATGTCATAACTTGTAGTCTTAATCACCGAATCGTACTACTATTTTTTTAGAGATATGGATATAGTATTAGCATTAAAGTTGTCATGTAAACCTCCACGTACATGTGTCCTATATCAAATTAGGAAACATTATACACTTGGCGGGTCACCGTATGCAAATGCAGGAGTCTCGATCGGCTCCACGCCGGAATGGTTATTATTAGTCCAACGCAAAGAACAAATGGCTATTTATAATCCATTGCATAACCGCTGCATCGCATTATGATGCAATTTTAACCTGTCTTCTTTTTATCGTATGCTTCGGATGCTGTGCTCAAAAGAACGACAATACTTTCATCGACGCGGCGCCGCCGATGACTGTGACGCGTTGACATTGAACTTGAATGTCGGCGTTTTTTAGTGTTACACCGACATTCTAATATTATATCGAATGCCATTTTTTTGTTATATGCAAGCGTGTAATTGAAGGCCGCGGAAATTTTTGATGATCAGGGTCATCGTTGTGTTCATTACATGAAATCAAATCAAAAGCGAAAGTCAGCATCGAAGACGTTGCATCAAGTGTCATTTACTGATAAAATTATATCTCCAGGCTTAGAATTCTATAATTAATCTAGACCAGTGATTCCCAAAATGGATAATACGGACTCTTAGATGGTCTCTGTGGGAATTAAAATTAATTTTGGGATGTACAAACGCCGTTGGGGGTTCGCGAAAGGTTTAATATATAGTAAATTACTTAAAATCAACTTTGTCAGAAAAAGAAGCTCATTTGAAACTTGGATTATTTGTAATCAGATTCAGTGTTGGAATTCTTGCAAAGTATAATACAGTAAAAAGCCATTTAATATAAATAACAATCCAGCTGAAATAATTTAAAAAAATAACCAGAGTCGTAGTTTGGCACTGGGGGAATATTAGTGTGAGAGACTCAATCCCCTAGCATCTTTACATTTTTATCAAATCTTCATATGGATGAATTACGCTGTTATGCATCCATCGTAGTCAAATAAATAAATTATGAACCTTCTTTTATTTTTAGTTTGTTACGTGATATATTTTCTTGTCAACCAAAGAGCATTGATCTTTATTACGCGCGGTAATGTTTTGTAAAAAACGGCGAGCTTGAATGAAACACAGTAGGAGGGACTTACGCACACGTCGCTCTATAATAGAGTGTTTATCAGTTTCCGAATTTTTAAAAAATCCAAAAATGAGATAAATCAATACTTAACGGCTCTTCATTTTGACATTCTTCACTTGGTTATTTTTAATTAGGGTTTGGATTTTTTTGCGTATAAGAAAGCAAAATCAATGTTACCACAATTTCTGGTAAAAACTGTGAAAAAGAATAGATACCATCCTGCATTATAGCTCACTGTACAGAAACGTTGATGCTTTCTCGTCTTCTTGTTTAGTAGAACGTTCACTTGGGGGTTTATGGGCATATTAAGTTTGGAAATCACAATATATTAAATCCATACAGCATTGATTCGTATGAATGATATGCATTATGCTAACACAATGGCAATTGATATAGAGGCTTCTATCCAATCATATCAGCGCTCTTTAAACTCTTCTCATAGGAAGAAATCGGAGTGAATTCTAAATTTTAAATTGTTTTGTATTTAATTCGATGCTGTATTTTTCATTGATGCTATGTTATCACAAAATGTTGAAACACCCTGTGCATATTTCAATTCCGCAAACTTTCAATCAATGTAATTGTGAATGCGAAAAAAAAAACATTACCGAGTTTATCGACCTGTTTGACGCCTCTCTCTCTCTCGCTCTCCCCCTCTCTCTCTCTCTGCCTCGTCACGTTTCAAAGATCTGTTGATGATGGCAACGAAAGCAACAATGTGAGCCAAACTGTATTTTATATAAATATATATATTTATATATTGCATCGTTTTGATGTTATGCACGCGGAATCTGTTTCGGAATTTTTTGAGACGGAAAATCTGCATATGCCGCGTTCGACTGCACAAAAATAAGCATATGTATGTAAAATCGGGAGCGATACATAATGTAGGAGCAATATCGCTGTCAATTCTATCCATCAGCAGGACGCCGAGCTGACAGTATTGCTCTCTGTACAGTTTTATCATATTCTAATTCGATACCTTGAGGCTATCTATAGATAGATACGTGCAACGAGGTACTTGCATCCAAGACACTGCATTCTATTAATAAAATTACCGACTTGTTTACCCGGGAACGCGCTCGTCGATCAATCGCAGCACTTTTCTTCCGACTGCGGCTCGCAGAGTAATCGCAAAGAATTATTGAGAGGAGCGACATTCCCGGAGGAAGCGATTCGTACGCGCGCTCGCTATTAATAGGAGAGACAAACGGGCGGGAGGGCGCGAAACCCGACTCCGAACGGACGTCGACGCGGAAAATCGATCGTGCAAAAATGATCACATTTTTTATTTATCTCGTCTCATTGTTTAATGCCGGCCGTAAAATTAACAGTACCGATATGTTCTTAAGCAGACGTCGTAAAATTTCCCACAACGGTTGTTGAACTCGCTGCCATCGCGCACGTTGTCAAAGTAAACCAAAGTATGGCGATACACACTCGCCGGCGATCGGCGCTTCTCAATCGACGGACTTATTCGCGTCGGCCTTTTGTGCCGGTCGGCCTTTTGTGATTCGCATTGTTTTTGGATGGCGCGCGGGTGGTCCGCGTCAGAACTTTCTTGCAAAAGACGCGCATTGTGTCGGCTAATCGTGCGATTTTTTATACGCGGATCGATCGTCGCAATGGATCCGCTGTGCGGAGGGCCGGGCTCGGAGGTCTCGTACGGCGCTCGTAAATCATAGGAAAGAAAGCGTGCGCGTGTGTTGGTCCATTGTTAGTACAGCCGACCAGTGGCGTAGCCGGACGCATAAAAAACGCGCACAAAAAAAGAATCTTGGATCACATCGCCTCGATATGCATATATGATATATAATTGCGCGCCGACAGTTTACTGGCGTGCAGAACTTTAATTTGTTATTGGTAATTTTATATTTCAATAAAGTCCTCTTGGCGCGCCTAATCTTCCGGCGCCTGTGTGCGCCGCACAATCTGGCCATATGAACGACGCGCCTTTGCAAATGCTGATAAATAACAACAGGCATAGCGACAAGAACATAGGCGCCATCGTCGCCTCTACACCTACTCTAAAAAATATATATATTTATTCTTTAGACTTTTTTAGACAAATACAAAAAGTTTGTGACATGTAAGATTTATATTAAAAGAGTTATTCGAGTTTACCCCATCGGTACGGCTGGGTTAAAATTATCTCCAGTTATCAAATTGTCCAATGAGTTTAATTTTTTTTTTAACTTCGTATTTTTTTGTTTACGTGTAAGCTGCATTATTTCCGCATAATTATTAAGCAAAAAATATGTCACTTGAAAAAAAAACACTGAACAGAACGTTATAAAGAGAACAGTTCAGGTAATTCTTTGTATTAAAATAAAAAAAATATGAAGCAACCAACGGACGCACCATAAATCACTCACATGACATATGAACCAAACCTATAGCTTCCTCCAAAAGCAGACGAGCTGTCGCCAGTCTTCGTCTTCGTCTGAAAAATCGCTAGTTTTTGCAGTTTTTTCACAGTTTTACACCATTTTTAGATACTGTTTACCATCTTTCTTGTATTTTTCAATTCTTGTTTTGAAAAAAAAAACTTTCTTGTTTTGAATCGAAATATTCGTTCAAGTGGTTTTCGAATTAAATGTTTTTCTCTTAAATTGTGCTCCATGGACACGAAGAGAGCGTAATCAGAAGAAGCAAGGTCTAGAGAATATGAAGGTTGTGCCAGAATCTCTTAGTTTAACCCATGATCACAACAAATTGGATGATATTTAACAATTCGTAATGAATTATTCCTCTTAAATCCCACGAAATGCATAAAAAAAATTCGGAGTGTTAAACCAGACTCGGAATTTTTCATATCTAATTACAATTTGGTGTAAAAAGGATCGAATTCTTCCCATTCTATTTGTAAAATTCTATATAAAAGAGGACCTTATCGATTTGAGTCTCTGCGATAATACCTCGATGGTTAATCGAGGATCCGACTCGAATAATATGTCATCATCAAATTATGATCTAAATTGACGTACGTCAGCCATTTATCATAAATTTATATAACTGTTATAAAATAAGCAATTTATTTCGGGTCCCTCTAATATCTGTAAAAGCGATTTAAGACTCTGCATGATTGATTCGATGATATAACCATAGTTATGGCTTGTAGATAACATCCATATTATTTCGATAATGCAAGTTAATCGCAACTAAGCTAAGTTAGTAGTCGGATAGGTGACCGACAAATACTATGAATTCAGGGAATTAAGACGAAGAGACCTCCGTATGTTGTTTAACATATTTATGTAGATAGTTTGGGGAATTAATTCATTTATGTCATATATCCTTCGTTGACTAAATAATTATTCGAATTCCCTCAGATTAGAGAAGATACAGAAAAAAATTCTTAGGTTAGGCTGTATGCGGGAGTTTGAATTCTACCCAATTTATACCTCAATGTTTTGGTACAGGGCTGCCTGGCGTATGTAACCCTAGAGAATAGAAGGTCGATTTACTTGGCAAAGCACTTCTTCAAGCTGTTAGATGGCGCAGTACATAACCCCCTTGTACTGTGCGAGTTGCCCTTATGGGCGCCACCTCACTACCGCGATTCCACCAAATGCGAGGACAGGTACTCTCGGAAACTCTCCGGTACCTAGAGCTATTACTCTGCTCAACCACTTGGCTCAATATGTATATATTTTTGATGTTTTTATGCGTGATTGGCGACCTGGGTTATTCTGTAATGCCAATCACGCATTGTCTTATTAATAAATTATAAAACAAATGATATTAAAAAATTAGAATCTTTAATGGCGCTTTGGAATCTTTCTGTTATGCTATCCATTCATTGTAGTCAAATAAATAAATATGCATGACTTTGCTATGAAGGACTGAGCTACACCACTGTGCCCGACGCGGTACGTGTGTCGGTTTCGTAATGCGCGACCGATACGACGAAATCGAAAATTGATTTCAAAGTCATGACAAATCATCTCAGTGTTTTGAAATTGTAGAATCTTATTTTCCATCAACGATAATAAGTCACTTGAAAAGATGTTCACGGGAGCTCTCCTTCCCTGTATGCATTGGGATGAACGCATTCTGGTTGTGACGTCACCGGCGCGAAGAGAGTGTTGCATGCGTAGGCACGTGTGCGCGACGCACGTGCAAGCCGGCCGAGTCGAGTCGAGCACGAGCACGTTGGCTCCGAGCCGGCCGTGTGATGTAATAGTAGGCCGTGGTTTTTTGCCTTGCGCGAGTGCGAATCGCCCGAGGCGCCGTGGTTCAACGGACGCGGTGTGCGCGGAGCGATGAACCCACGCGCAGTCAAGCGCGCGCCGGCCACTTGCGCGCGCGCAACCTCGCGCGCGGACGTCTCTGCGCAGTGGCCGCTATGTAGTCGGCTCAGCGGCGCGCCGGCCATATGGCCAGATTGTGCGGCGCACACAGGCGCAGGAAAATTTGGGGCGCCCTTAATTTCAACATTAAATAATATTAGGGAGACCAAAAAGTAATCAAAACATTTACTTGCTGGCGAAAAACATTTCTTTATTAAAAAAATCTTAAATGTCAAACTTTTTTCCAGCGTAAATGCAGTTGTTCGATTTCCTTTATAAAAAAGTTTATATAAAGATATTTTTCTTCAAATTTTCGGAGAAATGAATTTAAAATATCTATAATATTGTATAAGAAGGACCCATTTTTTTTTATAATAAAACTCACTCATATCACTAATCAATTAATAAACTTAAATTATATAAATAATTATTTTCTATGACTTTTTGCCATCTATTAGGTAAATCAAAAAAGACTGAAAGGGCCGTAAATAATGCTCCAATGAGCGAAAATGTGATAATCGGATGGAGCCAGGTCTGGAGAATACGCTGGATGCAATAAAACTGTCAAACCTAATGCATCCATTTTTTGTCGAGTCAAATCGGCTACCAGAGGATAATATTTTCGTTTCTATTTACTGAAGCCGGCCCTTTTTCATACAACTTAACACGTAAACGTTCTAATTGGTGACAGTACACTTGCGATGTCACTGTTTGGCCTTGTTTCAATATTTCATCATGAACAATCCCGTTTGCGTCTCACCATACACAAAGTAAAACCTATTTTTGGATGCAATCCAGCTCTCGGGTTCGAACTTGGTTTTGTCCTTGCTCTAACCCAGGGTTTCCCAAATTGTGAGCCGCGGCTCTCCAGGGAGCCTATAAGGGAGCCGCGAAATATTCAATTAAACAATTCGGCAAATTTGTTGGAATTCCTAATTCTTGAAATTTTTGAGTTATCTTTTTGCGCTCGTTTTTCTTAAGAAAGTCAACAATTTTGAAAAAAATCTCATGTATTAAGAGAGCCGCGGAAAAATCTGATGTTTTACGGGAGCCGTAAACCGAAAAAGATTGGGAACCTCTGCTCTAACCATTGCTTTCTTTTTCTTATGTTTGAATAGAGTACCCATTTCTCGTCTCCGGCGAGTAAATTATGCAGAAATGGTTGCGACTCTTCTTTCTCCTTCAGTAACTCACATAGTCAATGCATGGGGGACCCAAACGCCTTCTTTTTTAATCTTCCCCATTATTTTCGGGTATCTTTGAGTTGACGATCATGAAGTATCGACTTGGCTCCATAATTCTTCGATACTGAGAGTCGCATTTTTTTCAATCTCCTCTTCTAGGGCTGCTTCATCCACTTCCACTTTTAGGCTCATTTTTCAAATCAATATTGCATGCTTTCAATTTTTTGGACTATCTTTGATATTTCCTGATGTTTAATGCATCTCCATAAATATCGCAAATATTTTTTATTGCCTCCGTTACGTTTTTTTTTGGCCTGAAACTGAAACAGCATACAGCTACGCAAATCTTCTTCCGAAGAAAGTCTCGTTTACGTCTCATCATTATTAAAGGGACGCCTAAAAACATTTTTTTTCTACGCAAGACGAAGATTGGAGACTTCTCACGATCTAAAAAATATTCAAACACGTCTTTCTTAATCAAAGGACTGTAGAGAACTAATCTGAAAGTATGCTTTCCGAAAATGCGACATCACATTTGGGTCCATCTAATATTTGATTTGGGATTAAATATTTTTTTGCTAATTAAAAAACTTGGTTCATTAGTTTTGGCACACTGTCTGGGAATACTGTCATGTGTTCGTTCACATGTGTATGACCATGATTTATGGAATGAAATTTTGGTTCACTTTGATAAAAATATTTGCTTTTTGTTACTTAAAAAGTTTTATATTCATATTTTTATTAAATATTAGCTTTCATTTTCTATCAGAACCTCAAACAATGCAATCCCTATACTTTAGTTTATCAATCGCTATCAGATTTACGTGATTTAATCGCTGCTCTAGATCCATTGAGTGTCTATATGTTTTTTTGTTACCCTTTCCCTGTGACTTCCAACCAGTTGAATAACTAATCTATCTACAAATTGCACATGAGTCAGTGGTTTTTAGTTTCTTTTTAGCTTATTATCTATAGGTTCTAATAATCAATAGGTTCCAAACAATTGGTTAGTATAGAAAAAAGAGTTTTTTGACAAATTGGAAGTTCTTGATGATGTTGAATTCTCTTCATCATCTGTCTCATCGCTAGAGTATGCAAATTTCTTTCGTTTGTGAGAATAATTCCACTATCTGTTTCATTGCCGAGCGATTTGTCTTCGCCAATGTCTATATCATCACTATTTCTATAATTTTTTGGCCATTTTTACAATTCTTAATGAATGTACTATCAATAATCATTTGTTAAGTTTCACAATCATCACTATTATAATTAACATTATCAAACGTAAAAGGATCATCATCACTAACATCGAAGTAATCATTGAATTTGAAAACAAAAGTTTCATTATTTTTATTATTTTACATAGTTTATTATTTAATTATAAACACTATTTCACTGATTTTACTGTTTCACTATTTTTTTTATCAAATAATTATGTATGTAATGGTTAAAAATAATAGTTTCCTCTAAAAACAAAAATATGGTCACAGTACACAGCTTCGGACAACTTTCCGATATGAAGAAATCGACTGATTGCTCCAAAAATATCGGCATATGAAAAATATCGATAAATGCAAACATATTTCTGAGAATTATTTATCAACATTTCGCAACCTTTCTTGATACTTAGAAGCAATAATATTTCGTAAAATTTAGCTGCGTCCCATTGAAATCGGCGCATAAACTTATTCCGATTTTAGAGCGGCCTACCAAACTCTCTTCGGTCAACAGTTATGGCCTTCAGAGTGGAAAGGGTTAATGTATGCTCTAACGATCTGAAAACGGCGTGAGATCCGATGAATAGGGTGGATGAGTTAATCAATTGTTCGACGAATATCTGAAACCACCATCGCTTTCGGGACATCATCGTTTAATTTTTGAGGTCTTCCTTTTCGTGCGACATCTTTGAGTTTCCTATTTCAATTTTTAAACTTTATAAACCGCCGATGGCCTTGTTTAATTTCAGAACATCCCCGTAAGTATCGATATTTTTTTTACACTGCTTCGTTTACCTTCATTCCTTGATCGAACAAAAATAGCATACAATGACCTAAGTGTTCTTTTTTTATTATTGTGCTTTCTTCCTTTGTAGAAAAAAAAACAACCGATCAATGAAATTTACAACCTTAGCTTTAACGTAATATTTTTTTCAAAATTTACGTGTTTCGACATAAACAAACTGTAAATGAGCCCTTCGAAGAAATTTTGATTATTTTTCGGTCCCCCTGATATATAAAAATATTGATTGCCCGTTATTCGTATTTTTGAGCACACCAGACGTACAGTAAAATTCTGCACATTTAATGAGATTTTCTATCCCCTTAAATCATTTATGTAAAAATCATCATTTTGACTCTATAACATCTTCCTGTAAATTGAAACTAATTTAAAAAAAAAAACTGAAAACTCGTCTTTGCAATTAAAACCTGATACGGCGGTTTTGACACTTGTGTCATCTCTAACGCTGACTGCTAGGTTTTTCCAATGTCAAAACAAAAAAAGAAATGATTGAAATTATATTTTAAAAAAATGTTATGGCTTGTAGGTAACATACATATTATTTTGATAATGTAAGTTTAACACGACTCATATAAGTTTTTACTCGGATTGATGTCCAACGAAATCTATGAGTTCAGGGAATTATTTATAACACTGGCAAGCTGCGTTTAGTCTTCCTTGAGGGTAATCTCGACCCTAGATCCTTTTGTCCTCAAGTATATAATAAAAATAAATATTTATTCTAGAGGAAATTCGACCACCATTTTTAAAATAGGCTAGAGAACGTTTAGCCACTATCAGATTGCAGGGCAGGGGGGGGGGGGCTTACTACTTCGGGCCTCGTAATATTAGGGCCCTCAACTTGGCAAGTCAATATGTAGAGAGGCGAAATGGAACGCAATTTAAAACTAATCCAACGACAGAAACTAGGACTAAGTAGAAAAAATCTATGGTATTAGTTGGGCTGGGCCTTGCATGCCATTAAATAAATTTATAAATTAGAGCTGAGAGCTCTTTCTTAACACGTTTGGTCCCAACGGCATAGTTTGACTTATATTAGGGGGTTGGTTTAAAAAAATATTTCTGGAAACTTTAATTGTAAAATGAATCTGGAAGAGGACGACGTAGTCAAGTGAATGAGAAGGCATTGAAAAGTCGAAGCAAATCCCACGATGACTATTTGCGAATTGTCTAATAAGAGTGGCGTATCCTGGTTTTAAAGATACGTAAAAATATTGTAAAATTCGAAAACATGGTGTTTGTCCAACATCAACAAGACGGAATATCTTAAAAAAAAAATTCTGCCCGTTTCTTCTAGTTTTAAATACTGTGGATGAGAAATGGGTTTTATACTCGAACGCTACGATAAAAAAAACAGTGATTCACTCCTGGACATAAAGCGATTCTGTGTGACGGGATACAAAACGTGTAATTTATTTTGAATTGTTGACATAGGGCCGAACGGTCGCGGCAAAGATGTCTTGTGATCAACTAAACCGTTTGAGTGCGGTTTTATGTCAAAAGAGGTCAGGTCTAATAAAAAACCTTAAAATAATCTTCATGTGACTAAATTAACGCGACGAAAAATTAACGATCTCTCTTTGGACACTTTGCATTCACCATACTCATTAGATCTGTCAACTTCTTGGTATTTTGATTCAAAACCCGGTGTTTTGATTTAATAAATAGATGGCAGAGAGTCAAAGATAATAACGGAGTTACTTAGTATGCATACGGTTTGATAAACAGATGAAAATGTGAGATTGAGTATCATTGAACGTTATTTAACGCGTCCGCCACCGGTGACCCCCAAGTCGCACGCTAATTCCACGCATTCAGTTAAACATGTTGTTCCAATTGTTTATACTCGCAATAAAAAATAATGCAAAATAATCTAAATTAAAATTCGATGGCGGACGTGGTTGTTGATATGTATATATATATCGTTGACGTATTCTGGCATTGATAGTCACATCGGAGGTTTAGTTAGCATCGAAGAATTGTATAAATTATTCAACGAAAAGTCTCTTAAATAAATGACAATTCATTTGAATCGTAGCTGAGAGAAGGAGATCGTATATAATTAGTCTTATGACTGACTTTGAACAAGAAGCACAATAAAAAACAACACTAAGTAGATCGTCTACGTTCGAAAACGCACAAGACACCTGAAGAAGAGGAAGTAAAGGATTCAGGTGTTTTTTGCTCGATGATTTTTTACTTGCAAAAACACCAAGTTGATTTCTGCTACTTTTTTATTTCTATAGATTAAAAAAATATCAAAGGATGACATAAACTGATATCTGAGTTCTTTATGACACTGAGATGAGAAATGGTTAGTGTACCATAACGTAACATGTAAAAGATATTGGTTATGCCAATATAAATATTTTGAATTTTTTAACTAATCGATATGACGCGTAAATGATAAGGCTCTCACCGATGTCGATGCACGTTTCATTCGCACTCGTCGCATCGTATCGGATACGAGCGAACAAGAACATCGCGCCCGTGGCAACAGAAACTAATATTATTATTTTTATTTTTTTTCCTCATTTGTAGTCAATAAACGACAATGATTATTTATGATATGTATTTTTTAGACAAATATAAAAGATATTTTATGAGAATTCATTATTGTATAATAAAATACATTGCTAATAATTTACGTAAATGAATGCGCAACTGCGGCGCCGAGATCAATAGATTGTTGAACTTTACGGCCACTTGTTGCCTTTCGAATGCAAGTTAAATCTGTTTCAATTAAAATTAATTGCGTCCACTTTCCTGGTCAAAGATTTAACCTCTTATACGTCGAGATAAATAATAGATTATTTTATGAATTAATACAAAAAAAAATGGATTAAAAATTCACAACACTTCGGCTTCAGATTCCTTGCTCATCGAGGCTTGAACGCAGATTACATTGAAATACGATAATGTTTCATTCTTTTTACTCTAGTTTCAAGCGAAGCTTATTAAATCAGACGAGCTGCATTTTTAAATCGAGTTTAATCAGTGACGAGATCGCGTTTCCTATGCACTTTTAGCGCAATAACTAGATTGAGTCATAAATTACTACCGATTTTTTAATCATATTATGTATACACATAAATATAACCTTTTTCCATTTTATTAGCAACTCATCGATCTCCTCCTCATAAAATTGAATGGGTTTGGACTGAAAGAAAGTATAGAGGTTCTGATTGAATTGCTCGTCATTAATGAATGTTTTTCCTTTAAAAAAATCTGTAAGGAACAGAAAAGGTGGTAATCCGTAGGATCAAGATCTGGGGAGTAGAGTGACTCCAGATTTTTTTCTTGAGTCACTGTAACAGGATAACGCAGACGAGTGCAGGACGCTTTTCCAGTAATTTTTCATGATTTTTTTGCAGCTGCTGAACGTATGTATCGGCAGTAATCTTTTCGTTGCGCTTCATCAGCTGACGATCTCAACCTACACACAATAAAGATTTCTTGCCATGAATTTTGGGTTCAGGGTTCGATGGGGGTGGTTGATCCTCATCCAACTATTGTCTTTTGCGGACAATATTTTCATATGTAATCAATTTTTCATCGCTTGACATTCTGCTATCCAAAAAAGGCTCGATTTTATCGCGCGAGAGGAGACTTGTTGCATTAGTCTGCCTTATTTCGGTCACTGAGATTATATGGTACCCATATGCCTAGCTTGCTGATTTTCCCCAAATTTTCCAGATGGCGATAAACTGTAGATTGTAACGTATAGAGTCTCTCTGACAACTCTCTTGTCGTTTGACGTGGTTTTTGTTCCAATATCGCATGTAAAATGTCGTCATCAAAGTCAGAAGGACGACCCTCTCACGATTGATCTTTCATAGACTTATCTTCACTTTGCACTTTTTCATTGTCCATTTTAAGGGTTCAGAGTAACACCACTGTAAAGTCCACCACACTAAATAATTGTCGAATGACTGACAGGACACTTATCTATCTAGTGAAAATAAAAATCGCCTTTCTCGGGTGACTCACTGCGAATAAATATATTTTTTCATTCAAGGTTTAAGAATCCTTGGGTTGAAATGGCAAGCCGTACACGTTCATATTCATATTTATTTTTATTATTAGCTATTTGTTGTTTTGGACATTTTGCATTTGTTTATCGGGATGCCATGGAAAAGCTGATTTTTCCGCGAAAGCTCCGGCTGACGACCTTGCAAAATTAATTCCCGCGACTTTGATAAATGTCGCGGAACGTGATGCACGTGTTTGATACAAAAAAACCTCAATATCTGAAAAAATAATTACGCAATTAAATTTAGCCAGTAGCTCTCGGTGCTTTCGCACGAAAGCATTCCGCAAGTGTTAAAGTGTAAATCTTTTTTTTTATAATTTATATCAATCGTTCATTGCATCATGTCGTCGGATAAAAAGTCAATGTTAGTCAAATCGTGGATTGGGGAACATCCCGAATTGAAATACGATGGTGTTCGTATTATTTGCGAGCCGTGCAATTGTTCCGTCGGATTCAAGCGATTCACTGTGAATAAACATTTGGTTTCGGAGAAACACATCGGAAATTTAAAGACCAATTATAATATCAATTTTTTCATGGATCTCGCCGAGGTGTTCATAGCGTGCGATTTTTCCTGGAAAGAGTTAGACAATCCGGTTTTCATCTCGTTTCTATACAAATGTGTCAATAAACACTACGGCGAAAATGTTTCTTTACCATCATCGGCGAGATTGCTCCAAATATTGGGTATTAAATATATATTTTTTTAAATAATATACAATTTTACGCATGAATGATTACGATCGTTGGAAAATTTCGCGATATTTCCACTGTTTTTACCATTTTTTTTTACATATACTGTATGTATGTATAATAATAATATATGAAAATATCAAAGAAAATTATTTTTCCGTGTCAGGTCGGGTCCTTGGTCGGAAGTATATAATTATCCTTGGTGGCCACTTTATGCATTTTCAAATTGCACCAACTTGAACAAGTGTCATCAAATATTAAGTTTGTAAGCGTTTCAGGCATGTTCAATAATGCTAGACTAACATTTTCCATGATATGAAAAATTAATCAGACATCAATTTGCATTCCATTTAAAGGTCATTTTTTGCTGTCCTATGTATTATTTTATATAAAAAAAAATTCACAATTCCCTGTAATATAAATCTTTTCACGGAAGCTAGTTAATTGATAAAGAAAATTTTCAATGATGAAAGCTTTACGAATATATGTTTAATTTAATTACGAAACTCGAAGAAAACATATAACATTTGTGAAACCGTCGAATGACGATTTATCGTTGTTTGACATTAGTAATTATTATAAAATATTTTTTTTTTATTCTGAACTCAATCTCATTAATCATTGTTAATATAAACGACGATATATCGTCGTTAAACACTAAGCCGTAATATTAATAAATATTTTCTTACAACAATATATCGTTGTTTATTTAATAACAACAATCCGTAATAATTTCATATAATAAAATAAATCAAATATAATTTTGTACAACATTTCCACATTTTACATAATGATTTTTAGTATTAACGACGATATATCGCTGTGAAACAGTCGTAATCCGTATAAAATAAATATTTATAAAAATAATCATTAATATTGCATTTTTAACTATACTACGATAATTGTGAGCATTCATTATCAGTGGCATGAACGACGATATATCGTTGATTAACATTCTTAATCCGAAATATTTTATATAATAAATTAAATATCAAGATAATTGCTTAACGTTTCTGCTTTTTACATTTTAAATTAAACGCATTAATCATTGTTAATATAAACGACGATATATCGTCGTTAAACATACGTAAGCCGTAACATTAATAAATATTTTGCTTATTATTAAAATTGATTAACTTTTCAAACATATTTCGTCAATTTTTAGCATTTATTGCTAATGTCACGAACGATGATATATCGTTGTTTATTCAATATTAACAATCCGTAATATTTTTTTATTTAATAAAATAAATCTAATATAATTTTGTTCAACAATTCTACATTTACATTTCACAACTGAATGATTTTTTAGTATAAACGACGATATATCGTTGTCGTAATCCGCATAAAATATTTTTTTTTGCTACTATTTGTACTTAATTTTTTTAGCATTTTACACTATACGACGATAATTGTAAGCATTCATTGCCATAGTCATGAACGACGATATATCGTTGATTAACATTCTTAATCCGGAATATTTTTATATAATAAATTAAATATCAGAATAATTGCTTAACGTTTCTGCTTTTTACATTTTGAAATCAATCGCATTAATCATTGTTAATATAAACGACGATATATCGTCGTTAAACACACGTAAGCCGTAATATTAATAAATATTTTGTTACGGCAATATATCGTTGTTTATTTAACAATAACAATCCGTGATATTTTCATATTATAAAATAAATCAAATATAATTTTGTTCAACATTTCCACATTTTACATAATGATTTTTAGTATCAACGACGATATATCGTTGTGCAACAGTCGTAATCCGTATAAAATAAATATTTATAAAAATAATCATTAATATTGCATTTTTAACTATACTACGATAATTGTAAGCATTCATTCTCAGTGGCATGAACGACGATATATCGTTTCTTATTCATTATTAACAATCCGTAATATTTTCCTATAATAAAATAAATCCAATATAATTTTGTTTAACAATTCTACATTTACATTTCACAACTGAATGGTTTTTTAGTATAGACGACGATATATCGTTGTCGTAATCCGCATAAAATATTTTTTTTTGCTACTATTTGTACTTAATTTTTTTAGCATTTTACACTATACGACGATAATTGTAAGCATTCATTGCCATAGTCATGAACGACGATATATCGTTGATTAACATACGTCATCCGGAATATTTTTATATAATAAATTAAATATCAATATAATTTCGCTCCACGTTTCCTCATTTTATATTTTGTATTTAATGATCATTTTTAACATAAATATTATAACGACGATATATCGTCGTTATAATATTTATAATCTGTTATATTAATAAATATGTGATTATTATACTATTAACTATTTATCGTCAAGCATTACGATATATTGTTGTCATCATATATTATCATGAACGACGATATATCGTTGTTTACCATTTAAATCTGCAATGAAGTATATTTTTTTTTTATTTATGATGCACTTTACATAACAATTCATTTATATGAGTGCATTTAAAATGTGTATTTCTCAGTTTATGTATAATGTGATTTTATTGGAGCGATTCCGGAAGTAGTGCCGGATTGAGGTCGCGTTTATTTTCGGAAAATCGCTCAGTGCATTTTCCCGTTTCGGGTCCCGAAATTTTACGGTCGATGTCGCGAAATGAATCGTTAAATACGTATAAAATTATAAGAGCATGTTAAAACTCGCGAAACGTGCCGCATATTAAAAAGTTTGAGAAGCCGTTCGGATGCAACATTCCTTCTGAGGGTCGCAATTATTTTTCTTACGAGAAAATTCAATTATTTATCCATTTTTAGAATATCATTCGATACGAGTGAGCTTCGGCGGCTTCAGACACGACAACATTTTCTTTTGTTGTATCAGAAAACTGGTACATATGCATTCAAGTGTCATATTTTTCCTTCGCTGAAGGTTCACATTGTTATTATTTTGGCTGAAAGACGTTGGCCGTATTCAGTTTCCTTTTAAAAATAGCACCTGTTGTTGTCAAAAATCAGTTTTAAAGTGAATCATCAATGGGCATGTTCGACATAACAATGGCTGTGTATTATTGACAAGGTTGACTCTTCCATTACACACGAAGGAAACGTGATACTCTTATTATTCTATATTTAATGGTATTGAATCAGAGATGACTTCAAAGAATTAATTTAATTATTACGGAGGCCGGCCATCTGCCTGCTCTTTTCACTAATAGAGATTACATACAAAACGATAACAAATTAATAAACATGATAGCTGAAGCCCTGAAAAATATATTTAACAAGCATATTAAACTCGTTAAAAGATTTTCGCATTCAATATATAATTAATTGAATTTAAATTGCTTTAGATCCACAGTTTCAACTAATCATAACAATAGGAAAACCTTAGCAAGTGAAAATTTTAATCTTTTCAAATCCGGAAAAAATATTCCAAAATATAATTAAACTCAGTAATATTTTATTAATCATATTAAATACAAAATTATATGATTTTTCTGTAAATGTTCTAATGATTTAAATAGATAATAATCTAAAGCCATTTTTCATCGATGATTTTAGTTAAGTACCTTTCGAAGTGTTAATCTTAGCTTTGGAATTGGAAAGGGTATTTGTTTTTGGGAAAATCATTGCTTTTTTACTCTCAAACAAAATCATTTACTTGAAAAATCAATTTGTCTGAATTCTTCTATAGAATCGTCCGAAGGGGTCTTTCAGGGACCCCAAGCATTTCAAGTCAGTCTTATAATAATATTTTTTTTTAAAAATGGATTATTTTAAGAATAAAAATGATATGCTTCATAATTTGGACGATATTTTGGATTTTTAACTAATCGATATGACGCGTAAATTGGCACATTGTATTGGATGCGAGCGAGAAAAAATATCGCGTGACAACAGCAGCAAATATTGTTGTTTTTATTTATTTTTGCAATTGCAGACAATATTTATGGGATTTATGCTAAAGGAGTTATTAGAGAAAAATAAATAAAACTTGGGGTCCCCAATAGACCCCATCGACACGGCTGGATTTCAGCATGTTTATGAGTCTTCCTGATTTAGATTTGTTGTGTAATTCCCAGTCATCCGATTGAAATCATCAAAATCAAAATTGACATCTATTTTCAGACATCATTGGTCCATAAATCTCGTTTTTGCATCCATTGCGGCGTTTAAGCTCGGTTCATAAAAATCTACCATGCTTTGACGAATATGTTTTTCGTTAGTTTCGGGTTTTGACATTTACTCTTAATAACAAAATAAAATTTATGACATAAAAACTGCATCACATTAAAAAAACCTACAAAGACGTTTATTCGTTTATTGTTATGACATGTAGGTAACATGCTTATTATTTAGATAATGTAGTTAACCGCGATTTAGCTAAGTCAGTAGCCGGATAGGTGTCCTATGCAAACTATGAATTAAAGGATTTCAACACTCATAACAATCATAACGAATAATATTAAAATTAACCAGTGTCGTGATTTGACACTGAAGGGAATATTAGTATGAGAGACTCATCCCCCTTGCATCTTTTGAATCTTTATATGGATAAATGGCTCTTTAGAATCTTTCTGATATGCCATCAATCTAAACGTGGACTTCTTTCCGGATTACTCCTATTATTTAATATATACAAATAATATTCTTGGGATTAGTAATGCAACACTCCAAAAAAATATAAACCGAATATTCCGAAATCCTCTAAAATATTCAGTCTATGTTTTTTTAATTAAATTTTCCTCGGAAAAGTTACTTTTAACCACAATTGTCGAACACCGAATGGATTTTAAAATATTTTTTACTATGGACAGTGTTGGATTTATTAATGGATACTCGGAACTCCAGAGGGCAACACTTTTCATATGCGAAAGAGTAATTTAGATAATTTATATAATTTAAAATAATAAAAAATCGCCTCAATGAAATAATAATATTGAAATATTAATTTAATTACAATTAAACTATGTCTTCTATTATCTCTATTCAATTAAACTGAAAATACCCGTCTGTCTGTTACACGAGCTCGTCCCAAACATAGAATTGTAGCCATGTGACATTAGCACATGTCGTTCTGATTGCCATTTCCAGGTCAATTATGTTATTTTCAACTTCATACTTTAAACATTACTATATACTATAGTTATATCCAATTTAGTAATAATGGTTTTTTACTTTTCCGGTAAAATAATAGTGTTGACTAACAACGACTCTGGCAACCGCAACCGATATATACTCATGTATTTAGTTATTAATTTATTTCAATATCAGTGATCCTTAAACTGTATACAATTATTAATTTTAATTAGTGCAACATTTTGCAAACAATATTTCTAAGATTGACGATTTATTTATTATTTAAATTGTTCCGGAAAATGTATATGTAATATATTTTTATTGCGATGGAATCGATTTTCATGTGTGCATTTTCTTTCATCGTATAAAGTATAATTTGCCACATGGCATTTTGTTTTCAAATTGGCGGGTAATATGGCCGTTATATCTAATATTCATTATATGTTTATATTTATTTTAATATTTTATCAATTATTCTTATTTTTACTTATTTACCTTATGTGCCATATAAAATTACGTTTTCGATCATCTGATGGAAATGGAATCTCGATAATATATTGTTATTAATTTTTGAGAATATTTAATAATAAATAATAAAATACGGTTAACTCTCCTATAACGCCGAAATAGAAACCCGCTCTATAGAAGACTAGGCACCCATACAAAAATTTGA